>CACVKI010144341.1:22164-33070 GCA_902732785.1 Trichogramma evanescens
TATTTTCTATATCGATATAGAAGTACTGAAACGAAAAAATGCTACGATCAAAAGTTTTAAAATTTTTCAAAGAATCTGCTTGAATTTTTCCAGAATTTTTGGGACCATCTATCACTTAATTCAAGAGGCCCAAATTTGATGCTTTTTTTATAGATTTTAGGACTTCTTAAAGATAGTGATAGATGGTCCCAAAAATTCTGGAAAAGTTCAAGCAGATTCTTTGAAAAATTTTAAAACTTTTGATCGTAGCATTTTTTCGTTTCAGTACTTCTATATCAATATAGAAAATAGCAAAGATTTTTTTATAATGTGGAAAATCCTTTAAAAAATGGGCCCTAAAGCCCATGAGATCGAACTAAGCACAGGGAGCTTCAGTATTGGGTACCAGGAAACCCCAAAAAAATTTTGGAGCAAATCCATGACCCAGAGCTCGGGTGGTCTCCTTGTAAGTAATTATTAGCTAATTTAAGTAAAATATAAAAAAAAATAGGAAGATACGCAAAACTTATCATTTCTTGCTAAGGGGTTCGCTCGTTCGACAAAGATGCCACAAAACTCCTCGTCGCTTTTTAAAGGAAGACTTTTATGAAATGCGACAACGTAGTACTTGGGTACTTCTGTATTTAAAATTGTTGACACCATTTTTGTTTTTATCAAAAAACACATTAAAAGACATTAATAATATAAGTAACTCTTTTAAATTCTCAGTACAATGCTTTTGTAGTTGAAGTAAAAGTTACTAATTGATAGTTTTCACTTTTCAAAAATCTGCTTAGCTTTGATTTAAATAAACAAGCGGATCACTTGACCTTAAAAATGTCGCTATTCATTTCTAAATATTTTGCGTTCTTCATTAAAAGAAAGTATACATATTGTACCTTATATTTTATCACGATCCCATGGGTCTATTAATAATTCGCTCAAAATAAGCATTTCATTCAATGAAATAACGAATTTTTTAACTCATAATTCTAAAATACATTAAAGGGGTTACATAGCTTTGTGAGACAAAAATTACTATTTTTTTTTAAATTTTATTTGAAAATTAAAAGTCAAATCAATTTGAAATTGGAACATAATCAAGGAACATAATCAACTTGACTAGTGATTGAACGAAGTAAAAGAAAAAAAGAAAATTTGATGATTTGGCACGAGTTTGAATGATCGAATGATCGAGTTTTTACATTTTACTAGTTTTGATCGAGCAATTATCCCAAGAATTGACCATTAAAAACCTCTAAAAGTATATGGTGAAAAATCTCTCGATTTATTTTCATTTTCTTTTTTTATTCAAAATTTCATTAAAATTAGCCAGATGAATATTAAATAATTCTTTTGAAGTTTTTCTGGACGTTCTATTGAAACCTATTGATGGTCGAAATGAATTAAAATCGACCATTTCCAACTCGAACACCGAACACTACGAAAAAATTTTGTTCGTGAAAAAGTATTTGAAATTTTATCTAAAAGTACCCCTGAATTTTGTGCAACAAATACTGAAGCAAACTGAGGTTGTACAAAAAAATAAATAAGCCAATTAAGGGACACTCTAATATACACAATATATTCGCATTACTTGATATGATATATTTCGTCTTAAACAGAACAAAATTATAAAATTGCAGAACATGCATGATATGTTCCCAAAACATATAATGAAATAAACTCCGATTAATATCGGGTACTTTTTCTTTGGTTTTTTTAAACATAATGGTTTTTTTACCTATATTATACCAGATATATGCATGCTATTCCAGTAGTTTTATAAATAAGCAACGTAAGATAATGAGAAAAAATTTTGTTTACATGTGAATTTCTCAGAAATGTTTCTAAAATTGCACGGTACAGTACACATAAAATATCATTTCAATTTCTAAAGAGTATCGCTGAATTTTTTAATTACGAAAAGGTTAACTTGATTTCCACAAGGCTTTTTTAATAATTATTCTTTCTCTTCTTTTGTAAGTAAACTTTAAGGAGTATTATATAGCTGCATAGCTCATCACTTGGCATCCACAACTAAAACACTATTGCTTTCACAAGACCATTGAAAATGTCGCTATTTTAATATCGCGTTAGGCAAGAACACGCGGTCGTTTTCTCTTACCTATATGTCTTTTTCCTTTTTTACTTTTCCACATGAGTATTTATAAACAAAAATAAGCACAATGTCCACCTATATAAATTACATTTTAAAAAATTCGGTTTTGGAGAAATTATTCCGAAAGTTGATTTTAGGTACAGAAAAATTGAGGACTGCAAATAAAAGTATTCGTTCTTTGATTCATTTAGAATAAGTAAACAGTAACAATTTCGTATCAAAACAATTTGTTTTTTGTCTTGTCTGATACAACTGGAATCTTAAGACTGAAGAAAAAAAATGAAAAAGACATTGCATTTGAGCAAAATTGGTGGTAACTCGAACAGAATGCAGCGTAATCCCCATTGATTAACGTGTACTTCGTTACACGTGCACGACTACCGTTGGCGGCTGGTAATTGCAAGCCACCAACTTTTTGCGCTGTTGATTGGTAAAAAATTCTGATATGACCTTATGTATTTCAAGAGGATGTTCCAGAAATTGTTTTCTTTTAATTAACTAAACTTTAGGTGAACCGAAAATAAAAGCAAAGAATAATGTTACTTTGTTTTTTAATCTAAATTACACCGATAGCCGATACAAGCGTTGTGGACAGCATCTTGACTGGCAAAAGTTTATTACATAACTATAAGCAAAATAATACATATTTATCTTTTGAATACTTTTTACGGATTGCTCAAGCTCTTCGAGTTTTCCATTAAAAATTTTCTATTTAGAATGTTTAAAATAAATATTTATCGATCCCCGTTGATAATTTTATTTACACTAATTTTTATTATTCAAATGAATAAAATTAATTATTTTTCAACGACTTTTTATTGAACTGAATATCAATTGTACCTAAAGTAACAATATCCATTAGCTTTTTTGACGTTATAATAAAATAGTATATCAATACTTTGGAAAGAAAAATGTTAAATATGTCAGCTACGGAGGCTATGGTTATTCATTTATATGGACGACAAACTTTGACGTTTTTAATACCTAAAGCAATTTTCGTATGTATGCTTTAAAAGAAAGAAAAGAGAAAAACTGCCGCTTCGTTTACGATGAACAATGCTCGAAGATAAATAATTGCCTTTACGCGCGACGAGCTGGTGTGCGAGTGCGCGTAACACTTGGAAAAGCAGCTACAATTTTTTAACCGGCATTCGCATACAATATAACACGCAAGATGCCCCAAACAAATGCTTTACTGCGGCGAGGAAATATGGAATGTCCCGTAGTGGGAGGCCTATAAGTGAATTCTCCGCGCGAGCTTACGTAAAAATCCGTCACGGCGTCATTTATGACCGGTGGTTCTTCGCTACGACGCGAAGAGTCAGTGTGAACGTGTGTTTGCTAAATATAAAGTGCGTCTTGGATCGAAAGAAAAAAAGGACACTATCGATGCACCGACGAACAGAAAAATGCAGTGCAGTCCTCGGTAGCGCAAAAAAAACGCGCCATCGACTATAAATTTCAATCTCGCGCTTTCTCCGTCGGCTGGCTGGGTTTTTCGTGTATAGTCGTACAGTTAACAGATTTATATGCCGAGACAAGCCATGTGACATCGCCTCGCGCGCTACACATGTAAAAGAGCGTCGTCGCGAGAAGTCACGCAGCCCCGCTTGCCTTTTCATAAAACCTATCCTATGCAGGATCTATCTGCGTCCTTTGCATAACTATTACGCTCTCGCAATCATCGTGGCTCTACTGTACGCATAATCACGATAATGCGGGCCACTTTTTAGCCTGTTTAGCTACTAACCCAATCTCGCGAGTGTAATTTAAACTCGTGACCGCCAGAAAATGATATTTTCTTCAAAACAAAAGAAAAAAAAAGGCAATAAAATTCTTCTCTCGAGCAGATACTCGAGATTGCTTGACTAACTGCAGAATAACTCGCAAAATTCAGAGCAAGCTCGAGGAGATTGTCGGAACCTTTCGGATTTTACCGTTAATTTGTTCCCCTTTGACCACAGTGCATTTTCTACAATTCTACGCCATGATGCTCGTGCTTTTTAATGCTATGTCGAAATTAGTTGTGTAATTGGCAACAAACAAATAGGCACTCATCGGATCTTAACATGGACTCAACAAAATTAACATAAAACAAGTTTATTCTTCTTGAAACACCTTGAAATACGATGAAAAAAGAAAAATCGTTAGGAATTTCGAACAAATATTCACTACATTTAAGTCATAAATCAAGTATGGTATTTACTAAGCATTTGATCTTAAAATAAAAAAATATAATCCTAAATTAATTGAACTAGAGTGCTTATTCCGAATTAAATTATAAGAAAACTACATTTTAGCAACAGAATCCACTAAAGATGTCGTACTAAGATTTATGAATGATAAAAAAAAATGTTTGTCACAAATGCCAAAATTGATTATCTGCAGTATCAGATAAGTGCTGTATTGAGGCTTATACCACTAGTAAAACAAACTTTCGAAAATAATTTTTCAAATTTCCTGGTATATTTAATTTTTTCTATTGTCCTGAATATATATTTAAGATTTTGTTGCAACGATTCGTATATCTGATGATTAAGATAAAGAGGGCTGATACATTTTCATGCTTGTTTTTTTACTATTGCATTATACTTTCCTTAAATCATAAAATCAAACCGACTAAATTCTGCTTGTTCTGCAGCACTTTCATTTTCAATCTCCAAACACTATACGAAAAATCCCGTCATATACATATAATTAATGCACATTTGCACTTCGCCCCCAGGTGTTTCGAAATATGATAGTGGTTATAATGACTACAAAACTTTCACTTGGGTAGGTTGTACTATGAGAAAGAAGAGAGAATTTTTTAGATTCACTGTACATTGAAATATAAAATATTAATATTTGAATGAATTTTTTTTGTAAAAGGATACTGCTTTATGAATTAAATAATTTCAAGATACGTAATAAAAGATAAAACTTTGTTTGTGAAAATCCAAATTTTCACTGCGTGAATGCAACTCAATTTTATTGAAAAAAAAAACACTTAGTAGAAAATCGATGCATTCAAAATTTAAGCTTTTACTGTTTTAACTTTTAATTCATATTCATATTCATATAACTGATATTCATAAAAATGATAAAATAATTGTTTGAAAATTGTAAATAGTAAGTCAATAATTCCAAACAAGTATAGGTAGTTTAATTTTGCGCATAAAATTGAAAAGTAATTTTGCCGAGCTGAAATGAAATTGGATTATAAAAATATTTAAAATTCTTACGAAATTAACAATTGTAATAAAACGATGAAACATACTTACTTTTGAAAGTCAATTTTTTAAGCTATAAGACGATTTTCGATCGTTTTTAGAATATTTGAGAAGAAAAAATCGAAAAAAATAAATTTCTATTAGGGATGCGTGAGAAAGCCATTCAAACATATTGACAGCGAATCTAAGAAACCCGGACTTCCGCAACTCAAGATTTAAAAAACACAAAATCCTATAGATATAAGTTTAACTTCTCGCTCTTTGTAATCGAAACCTAGCTAACTCGTAGTCAAAATGAGAAGAGTTTATATCACTGGATGTGAATTCACGCACGCTTTGTCACGTAGAAATTACACTTACATATGTTACCCCTATGTATCAATTATAACTATATATTGATTATTGTCTCCATCGAAACAGTTTTCACATAAACAAAAATATATAAAAAAGGGGGGATGTGTGAATATCCGATATACTTGCGTCGTATCGAGTCGAGTCGGGTTCGGGATGAAACGCGGGTAAACTCGAAAAATTAGGTCGACCCGATAAACTCGGGTAAGCATGAAAAATTTTTTAACGAAAAATTTTAGCTCATGGATTTACACATCGATTTACATAAGTACATACAATTTTAAACACAGAGGCAAAGCAAAAACGAAAAAATTTGCTTCTAAGTTGATTGAAATTTTCAAATCATCCTCACACCATGAGTCAGTTAAAAAACCTTGGGCCGGGACAAAATGTTGGGTAGCCGAATTTTTCATGAAAGATTAGTTATTTATGCAACAAGTGCCCAAAAGGCGTTTTTGGGCACGAGTGTGCAGAAGAAGACACGAGTGTCGGCCATGCCGGCACGAGTGGGCTTTTTTTCCGCACACTGTGCGCAAAAAGCTGGGCACGTGTTGCATACAAAATTTTATGCAATAGTATGACGAAAAATGTCTTTTTTCGCACATTTTTTAGTGCGCAAAAAGCGTTTTTGGACACTGGTGTGCAGTAAAATGCCTCATTTAGATACTAGTGTGCGGTAAAATTCCTTATTTTGGACACTCGTGTACGGTAAAATGCCTCGTTTAAAATGAAAGTATTTTTCGCTTACTATTGCGTAATAGTTATTTATGCAACAAGTGCCCAAAAGGCGTTTTTGGGCACGGGTGTAAAAAGCTGGGCACGTGTTGCATACAAAATTTTATGTATTTACCGTAAATTTTATGTATGCATTTTACCGCACGCCAGTGTTCAAAAACGCTTTTTGCGCACTAAAAAATGTGCGAAAAATGGCATTTTTCGTCATCCTATTGCATAAAATAATTTTTATCTCCAATAATGCGATTTAATTGCTCAGAAATATCGTAAAAACTAACCATTTTTATCATTTGCACTTGCAAATAATTATAATTCAAAAAATATTCGAGCTACTAGAACTAAATTCACTTTAAATATATTTATAGAGGCCTTGGTCTGAATTTTTATCTTCATTACTATACTGATTGAGTACACCGTATTTACTAAATATCAAAAAATAAGTTTGTAAATGAGACGAACAATTTTTTTGATCAAGTGCTCGATCATTCAGATTCATATTTTAATTGTATTTAACTGAAAGTATGTCAGGATTTTTAATAAAATTTTGAATAAATAAGGAGTATATCATGGTAATAAATTGTGGCATAAATATCTAAAGTTTTCATCTTTTTATTCCATATTTAATATTTTGGCAGTCTTTATAAGTAATTTGAACATTCTCAATTCAAATAGTTGATAAAAACTAATGAAAGGTAAATGCTGGAAATATTAATAAATTATTTGATACGTTTCTTAATAAATATTATAGTTAATCTTAATGATTTATTTTATTGAAAATTTATCCAAAATAAACGTTAGTTGTTCAAAATACATTTATATAAAATAAATGTAAATGTGTGGTAAGAATAATCTTTAATTTCGCTTTTTTTTGACTTTCTTTAAGAATCATGGCAATTATCATTAATCAGATTAATGAAAATAATACGTCCAAAATCACATAGGTATTGTTTCAAAACAAATTATTGGCTATTAAAAACACAAACTAAAGTAAACTGATATTTATCTCCATTTCTTTGACACTGAATGAAATGAATAGATGTTCTGATGTAAATTTATCTAATCTCAAATAGATAAACAATGATTCTGGATAGGGGTATCGATGCACTACGTTTAAAAATCGTCGTCAGTTATCAATAACTTGTTCATACAATGACACCTTCAAGAATCGTAGGTTTGACGGTTGCTTGTATATTGTGCATCTGTAATGGTAAGTCATTACATTTCGTTCCAAAAATCTAATTCCAAAATCGATTTCTTGAAATTATGTCCTAAAAACTTATATTTAAATTTGATCAGTTTAAAAACCGGTGAAATAACAAGTGAAAACTACGTTAAGAATTTTTTTATCACTTTTTTTATCTTTATGAAAATTAAAACAAGTATATTTTCAACGTAAAATTATGAACATATTATAATCATCGTAGTTTTAGTGCTATACCAGCATTCATCTTTTAAGTATCATCATAATGAGGCAAAAATGTTATACTCAAAATTTCAAAAATATACTATGGTAATCGTTAAAAAAAATTTGAAAATCAACTTAATTAAAATTTCTCAACCAAGAATTAATTTTTTTTTAAGCTTTTACGAATTATTTTAAACAAATAATTACTTTTATAAATTTTCTGCTGAAAACACAAATATTCGAAATTTAATTCGATCACTATTTTTTTCATATATATAATTTCTAAGAAATACACTGTGATTATTTGGATTCAAAAAAGTGAAGGGTATTTCCGTTATCTTAATTTGAAAATTATGAATACTTTTCAATGTTGAGAGAATGATTTCACCTATTATCGTAATGTACTTAATCGGAAGTTTATAAGTGTACTGTACAACAAATTCCTGAAATTAAGATAAACATCACGTTTTATTCATTTGATATATAATGATAAAATAAAATAACAGCTATCTATACATGCGATTAATGGAAATGACATGACAATGAATCAATAAAATAAAAATAAAAATTCAACTAAAAATAATATGCCAATGAATTATTAAGTTCAAGCTAAGCGAGGCGTTGGTGACAACACGCAAGACTGGGGTTACGCCGAGGTTCGCCCTGGAGCCCATATGTTCTGGTGGCTGTACTACGCTAATGTAACAACAGACTTTGCTGAAAAACCTCTGGTTATTTGGCTTCAGGGAGGTCCCGGGGCTTCGTCAACGGGCTATGGTAATTTTATGGAACTTGGGCCTTTAGATGTAAATCTTAATCCTCGTAATCATACCTGGGTAAGGAATTATGCTTATAAAATTCATTTAGAATTTCTCTTTATCTACTTGTCTAATTATTTTCTTGATTTTGTCAAAATGACGAGTCATTTTTTCACAAATTGTAATTGAAATTACAAGAAAATGAATTATTTATTACTTCATCGTAAAATTATGATAAAAATTGTATATCATCTGTAAGATAACGTTCATTTTCGGATGAGTTCCATATTTTATCACTGCAGTTAGTGAGTTCGATTTTAATAAGTACATATTCAGACATTAAATATATTTAATAAGTTAATTAATTTTATAATACAAAACAAGTTCTGTACTAGGTAAGAGATTACAACGTTTTGTTTATTGATAACCCGGTGGGATCAGGCTTCAGTTATGTTACATCATCGGCTGCATTTGCGAGGACCAATGCTCAGATTGCCGACGATTTGGTGGAATGCATGCGAGCTTTTTACAAGCAGGTTCCACAGTTCAGAAATGTACCAGTTTATATTACATCGGAATCTTACGGTGGTAAGATGGCAGCTGAATTCGCATTTAATTGGTACAAGGTATTTTTGTAGTTTTTTTTTTGTATATAACTCGAACACAAAAAATTAATTTAATTCAATGCCTACTCTTTTGCTTAGGCTGAAAAAGCAGGATCTATTAAGAGCAACCTAAAGGGTGTAGGTCTCGGTGATGCTTGGATCTCGCCCGAAGATAGTGTGATGACTTATGCTCCATACCTTTTGCAAACTGTACAGGATAAGCAATTGAAATCATTGTTTACCTCTAAATTTATTTCGGATATGATTGATATATGTTTTTTAATAGGGCATGGTTGATACCAGTGGATATTTTGACATACAAAGAGCAGCTAATAGAACGAGAGATGCTGTAAAAACAAATCAGTGGTCACTCGCAACAAACCTTTGGGCTTATACAGAAAATGTTATTATGCGAGTAACCAGAAATATTGATTTTTATAACATTCTTACAAAAGTCAGAACTAGTCAGGCGATGCGAGTTTTTCGAGATAATAAAGAGAGTGCTAAAAGTAAATTGAATAAATGAATAAACTCATTGAAAGTTTCACTAATTTTCTAAATTTATTTATTTTAAAGGCTTGGTTCGAGAAACTGTATTACGTGACGATGAAGGACTAAATATGTTGATGAATACGAAGGTCAAAGATACTTTGAAATTACCATCAATCTGGGGTGCTCAAAGTGATAAAGTATTTAATTCGCTCTATGCTGATTTCATGAAGCCTGTAACTCAAGTAGGTAAGTTAGTGATCATATTCAATAATGTGTTAAAATTTATAATTTTTCTAATTCTAAAATGAAATTCAAACCATGTATACATTTTCACATCAATAAAATTAATTTTATAATATGTCAGTTCAGCGTTTACTAGATGAAACAAGTCTCAAAGTTTTTGTCTATAGTGGTCAATTAGATCTAATAGTGGACACACCAGGTATATTTTACTGTTTTCATTCTAACATTAAAAAGTGCTTCAAGATATTTCGAAAGTTTAAAAATTAAAAGTATTTCATTATAAATAGGCACCCTACTTTGGGTTGAAAAAATGAGATGGGCAAGGTATTTAGAATGGAAAACAGCGCAACGTGTACCAGTCGTCGTTGATGGAGTTATCGAAGGCTACCAGAAGAGCAGCGGTAACTTTGCTTTCTACTGGATCAATCGAGCGGGTCACATGGTGCGCAAAACAATATACTTTTTATAGTTAATATTGATAGCAAATCATCTATACAATCGACGGGTAGAAGCGTTGTTTTTTAAGTAGAACTTTCTATTAAGTCCAAAGGTTATAGAAAATTTCAGGAGTACTACTGACATGAAAAACACGCTCATCTATAGCTGAAGAATAGATTTTTATTCGTGTCAAAATTCCTCTATTTAAGGGGTTACATAGCTTTGTGTGACGGAAATTATTTTTTTTTTTTTTGAAAAATTATATTTTAAAAACGAAAAGTTCAATCAATTTGAAATTTTTACACAATGAAGTTTATTCGTTAGAAAAACTGTAAAAAAATTTTCAGATGAAATTATTGAAAATTGTTAATTTTCTATCAGTTTTCCTCAGTCATCCTGTTGTCCTGCGGTAGGCAGGATTTTTCTTGACAGGATCATCTGAAACCAAAAATTCGACATATTTCTTAAAGTTTATACCCTTGGCTAGTGATTGATCGAAGGAAAAGAAAAAAAAATGAAATTTGATAAATTGACACGAGTTTGAATGCATTTTTGCCCTGATTTTT
>CACVKI010144347.1:0-108895 GCA_902732785.1 Trichogramma evanescens
CTAAAGTAAATCGTCTTCATTTCTGATATATTCTCCTACATCTGCTTGATGAAAACAAATAACAGTCATTGGATCTGCATTTGAACATTCTGGAGTACTCTTGGCAGCAACTCCAAAGCCCTGTTAAACATTTTATATTAATAAATGGATAATTTTAATAAAATAAGTTGTATTATTGAAAAAGGGTGTATTTCTCACCAGAGGTAAATCGCTCATGGATAACACAATAACTCCTTGATACTTTGTAACTTGATCCGTTATTCTACCCAAACCAGATTTATTAATATTGTGTCCATACAGGAACTGTTGCTCCGCTGATGATTTGACCCATATTTTATGCTATAGAAAATGTTTATAACTTTAAGTTGTAGAAATGATGTAGAATAGAATACAATAGATGTAGAATGAATGCAAATAATACATGAAGCAATGATTGACATTAAAAAGTCAGACAAATAATTACCTTGGCAAATGGAACTAATATTGGCAGGGCTGTAATATGCATACGGAATTTGCCAGATTTAGTGAATTTTCCTATGCAGATACCAAAACTCATTAAATTGTCAGGAGCGACTGTACTTGCAAGATTAGCTATTTTTTCGGATGCGTAATACACGCGATCCTTTTTTTCCCGAAAACAATAATCTCCATCGGGACGTTTGAATAAATTTTGCACATCATCACCAATGCTGTCAAACAAAAAAATTGACAAACAAATTAATAGATCTGCTTATTTGAGATAACTTTGACTTTAATCCGACCTACTTGAAGAATACTTACTATTTTTCGATTTTTGCGAGGACTTTTTCCTCTTTATCTTTCGCTAAAACTCTCATTGTGTAATTTGTGTATTAAAACGAGTATAAATAATTTGGCCGGCAATATTTTGGTCACAAAAACGCACGTGGAGTGGCATATGTTGGCCGCAGAGCAGACAGGCAGATAGCAGATGCGGTGCTACCAACTTGAATTTAAGCGGCAAATTTAAAATTATTTTTGCAACTTATAATATTCGAACATGATAATTTGGAGAAGTACATATTTGTCTAAAAATTATTGTAATGTTATTAAATATATTACAATATTTAAATTTACATGGCGTCATTAAAGAGATATTACGGTTTGCATGGAGCCGTGCTCGTTGTGTTGTTTATGTCGCATGATCCTTGTATTTGTTTGGCACGGAGTTTTGACATGCATGCCATAGCACTATGGAAAGGTGCCGCGGAACTTGTGAAACATAATAAGCTGGCGTCCTTTGAATAATTACAGTTTTTCAAAATATAGCGAGCACAGTTCAGCAGTCTTCGTCGGTCTTTTTTTCTTCAATTAGTTTTACAAATCATCACAGAAACATTAATTTTTAACGATATTCCAAGTGAAAAAAATAGAATCAAGCAGTTTATTCAATTTCGCCGTCGGGTAATTATCATTTTTTGAGAATGAAATTTTAAAAATAATATAACATAATAATCTTATTGGAGTTGTTTCATAGTAAAAGAAGAGCTTGGTAAAAATGATTGTGGAATGATAGACAAGAAATTCGACCTTGAAACTTCCTACTCTCACCATTTATACCAGAAAATTCGATAAGTGCTGATAATTTTATGTAATACGAACACATGGATTTATTAGTAACTAAAAAATTGTCAATAATTCTCTAAAGTCTACACCATTTGCGGAATGTAAAAGACATGGATAGTTATGCAATTCAAAACATAATTAAAATATAAACTGCAGAGGAAGGGAAAGAAGAATTAAATTTTTTAATTGAATTTAAAAATGTTCATTAACAAAATCATAACTTCTTCCAATGTCGTCTCGTTGTGTGAAAACTATATTTAATTTTTTGAAAAAAGCAATAAATTTATGGGAACAAATGAAGCATATTATTAATTGTAAGCCGATCGTCTTATAAGTTTCTCGAATTTGCACCATTCGAATAAATCCATTCATTTTCATAACTTATTGATATGAACAGTAAATTTTTTCTAACGATAATGAATATCTTGTTTGTTACCTTACTACTACTTAAATTTTTTTCCTTTTGCTTTACTGCTTAAATTTGTTTAAATTTGTAAAGTAAATTTTTATTTTATAAGTACCAAAAATAGTTAACGATTTTGAGTAAGATTTGAAAACGTAATATTCTCAAATAATAAATTAGCATAATATCAGTATGAGATGCGTTCGTTCCGTTCCCACAATAGAATTTTAACAACATTGAGTGATATAATACACTCGTAAAGAAAGTAAAAACAAAGTGGTCGCATAAGTACGGGTGATTCTTTATATTTATAGTTAAAAATGAAAATTCTGAAAAGAAATTATAGTCAGATTCATATTAGGTTGTGTTCTGAAGACACAGGGGAAGGAAAAGTAATAAAAAATTGCTTTCAATACATTAAACACTGGTATATTGGTTTTTAAAAATGTAAACCAAACATTCGATAATATTATTATTTTAAATCATAATACAAAAAATTAATCCACGTTTTATTTCTGATAAATTGTTTAAAAATGCCAAACATCCATCTCCAATACAGTATTCAACGTGAAAATACCACTTGCCAACTAAGCGTCATAATTCCTTTGATTTTTCAAATTCTTTGTATCAAAATGTTTGACTTTTATGTAGTGAAACTTTATTAGAGTTATTTATATAAGAGCTCAAGTAATAACAATGGCATTTTCAAGTTTATCATTACACCTAGTCTTGATAATAATTATATGATAAACGGTACGACATCCAACCGGAGATGTAAAATATTATCCAATTAAAAAATCAGAGCGTAAACAATTTGAAAAATCATTTCGTTTAATCTTATTGCTATGCATACAAATATAAACGCATATAATTTTCTCAGAGGCGAAAAAATACTTAATATGACTGTACAAACATTTTTGTAAAAAATCTTATATCCACCCAACAATTTTCAAATTCGTAAACATGTATTACAAAAATATTTTGAAAATGTATTTACTGATTGATTTGATGTATACATTTTAAATTAGGTAATGAATATTAGTTATTCAACGTTTTACATCACCTCATTTGTTAGTGCTTGTTTCTATGGTCAGCAATAGAAATTAAAGCAGTTTGAATAGTTCGGAGAAGACTAGTGTTGGATCAAGCAACTTTTGGTAGTAGCTTTAAATTTGGCACAGAATCGAAAAAAGAATTAAAATTTTATCGCTCGAATTATTTACACACGCCAAAGGGCTAGGCAACGGTCTCATGAAAATTTCCGAACTTTTCAATAACTCGCTTCAAATGTATATCTTTTAATTTTAATGTTACATGGTGCGCAACCAATTGGTTTGTTGTACATTTTTTATTTTGTGAAGTTTACGAAAACAGCATTGCTCAAACAGGACGGATGCGTTTCGATCTATTATATTAATCTTATTCTATATTTTTTCGCTTCAACTCTCACGCTCATGTTTACTGGAACACTTTCTTCATGTAAGTATCGAATACGTCTTATGCGTAATTTTTAAACGTCGCAAAAATATGTAGATAATCTAGCATTTTTAATTTCTTCTGTTTAAAATGTTTTGACGCAACGTGGGATTCTAATGCATTCAACAGTTAAGGAAGAATCAAGTATTACTTAATATTACGCATGCGATTACTGAACGCCTTCAATAGAGAATTAAATTTTTTTTATTGATGTCTAAAGATAATTTTTTTAATACTTATAATTAGTCGTTGTTTTCGTCAGTACTTGTGAAGTTTTTATAATATTCGTATACGATAAAAATCGATTGTTCAAAATATGACAAATATTACATCTTTTCTTAATATGTGAGAAATTTTAGACTATATAATGGTATTTGAATGTTGTGAACAAAAGTATAAAAGGCGTTTTTTAATCATTATCTTCCTTGTAAAACATACAAAGTAGGCCGTGGCCCTCAAAATCATATCAGTAGCAATAACAAATAATAGCGACTCAAAAAATCCGCTGTGTGTGCAAAGAGGGAGGCCCAGCCTCTTGGACAATTCTAATCTTCATTGACTTCGATGGGGATGCTTGTTGTGAATGTTGGTGTTTCTAGCTCCTCGTGTTTCTTCATTTTCATGCTCTGGTGACAATATCAATAAGTAAGAAAGTGTGGTCTTTTTTTTCAAACATAGAGAGAATACCGAAGATCAAGTAAAAGTAATCGTTATGATGAATAATTATAAAACAAGAATATTAAAAATGTTTTACAAAAATTTGTATTTTTACACGGTCTTCGGCATTTCACGAGGGTAAAAATTATTCGATTTGAAATTCGTTAAACTGTATAATTAAGAACTTACTTGCTGCAGTTTGTAATGATTGATAATGTCTTGATCAGCTGGACAACTTTGAAGGAAAGCATCAAGCCTGTACATATGATGCATATATCTCCACAGATTCACCATACTCTCTGGTATGTCAAAGTCAGCAAAGTACTTGCCAGCCACACGGATGTGCTGTAGGCGAGGCATGAGCTCGCAGTCGAAACAACACATCGTATCGCCGGTAAGGAAACGCGTACCCTTGCGCCCCAAATGTTCGTCGATTTTGCGTAAATGAGCCATCAGCGACGACGATTTTACATCCTTATCCTTATCTTTTGCGTTGAGCAATAGCAGCTTCAGTTTCTGTGACCGCAAATAAATGTATTCTTGAGATTAGTACATTTCAGGGGTAAGTTAAAAATTATATAAAAAAAAATGTATCATTTTGTCAACAAATGAAATATTTGCTATAAAAGTTGGATTGTAAAAAAATTAAAATGAAATAATTGCTATAAAAGTTGGATTGTAAAAAAATTAAAACGAAATAATTATAAAACAAGTACACATGATTAAGATCGATTATTAAGTGAACTTACGCTAAAGAGATTCTCCACGAGCGTAGCCACATCCTTATCTTGAACAAACAAATTGTGGCCACCGGGTATGTTTTTCATGATGTGTCGTTCGATCTTTTCATTCTCCAAGATCGCATCACCATTGTCAATGAGTATGGGTGGTGGAGTCGCCTGAAAATTGGTACGGAAATCCGGAGGTGGTTTTTGCATGTCAACAGTTGTCACTTTCAACGAGATCGTCTTCAGCTCGGCTAACAGATACAGATCCATGAAATATTCTTGGCAAAAGAGACAAGCACCTTTCCTACGGCCATCGATTGTCGATGCCTGAAATGAGAAAGAAACTTAATTATAGGAACCGCTTCGACAAATATATTTTTTTCATATCCAATGTAAAAATTGAAGTTTAAATAAAATAATAGTTTAAAATCAAAGTCACGCCAATTCACTTCACGATTTGCGAATCAGCTTTTATCTTTACGAGAGGAATTCAGTGCGCGAGTATTTTCACCTAAAATTGGCAATTCGAATATATTTACTTTGTTGTTGGTTATTATTTTAAGTACAATGGTCGATCACAGTTATAGAAACTTTCACGAGGGATTAATGTCTAACCTACTTTGCCGTCGCCGAGACGACTATTAGCATTATTTTACGTTTCACTAAAGGCATGCAGAACAAAAAGAAAGAGAGAAAAAAGAGAGACTGTATCTAAGAGAAGCGATCCCCTGCTGAACGATGATTAGGCATTGCGATCGATCTGTTCGTCGATTGGATTGTAAAATCGATGCGCACTTCGACACTATGCAGAGATTCCAAAATGTAAATTTAGCTGCTATTGAAAGTGTTGGGGGTAATCAATTGCATTTACCAATAAATGCCGAGAACAATTAATGCACCTTAGCACAAAAACATTAATAGATCGATAATTTGCTAAAAACAATCGTAAATCAATAAAAAAAATTATTGAAAACAAGCCTGAGCCATTGAGAGAAAAGCCTGACTCTTCGATTTTTCAATGATTTTGTAGCCGTCATTTTATGAACTATTATTTGGTTTGTCTATAATAGTCAGTCGCTATTTTTTCCTTTAGATTAACGTGGGCAGTATAGAGCGTTCGCATCAACTCGGTAACAACAATTTTTTAGTCAATTGTTCTAGGAATACTTGTCGAATTCACGTAAAAAAATTGCAATCGGGAAATTGTTGCAAGCTTGTTATTCTCCTGTTACGTGTAGCTCGTGCTCCGATCGCATCAGCTTGTTGCGCAATCGCGAGAAAGTCAAGGTTCGCCTCTTTCAACGAGGCAAGTTTTCTTGTGCAGCAATGCTCGAACTAGCTAAGATGAAACGAACAAAAAAACCACGTATCGAAAGCAAAAAGCAGGAAAAAAATTCGCTTTACTCTCATTTATCACGTAAATTAATGTCGAGGACGACACAACAACATCATCAAACAGCCCATTTTAGTAGCTAGATTAAGAATCTTTGAAAACGTATCTGCCTTTCATCATGTTTATTTGTTTGCGTACAACAATCGTCTACATTCCCGCGAACTAAGAATGAGAGAAGTACAATTTTCGATTTGCATATAGAGCAATACGTGCATTGCTTATTTTCAATAGTCACGCATAAATCCTGTCGCCGGCGAAATAATTCAATTCAGGTTCCCGAACTAAATGTACTCACACTGAGCACAATGGCAATTCGCAGCAATTACAGGCAACATATATCCGGTAAAATATACGCGTGCAAGGCGCGGCATGGCAACAGTCGGTTCGGCCCGCATATTTCGAGTGCACGCAAGAAAGAAGTTTGCACCGTTCCTGTACGAGCAGGATTATTGTATCCAGCAGACTTTTTCACAGAAGCTAGAACCGAAGTTGGCATTCTGAGCAAGCTTTAGAACGATGCAGTCGATAAGTACTTTGGGCTAAGGAAGTGCGCTGGCGAGCTCATAAGCCAACCAAACTGCTTACTTAAATCATTGCAAAATTCCCATAAATGCGTACGCAGTAAAGTACGCGCGAGAGAAGCAAAAGTAGCAGCAGCAGCATATAACGGATCCACGGATTCTTAATCGTTGGCTGCGAGAGTCGTTGCTCGCTCGCGAGCGTATGATGTGTGTCGTCATGCTGGCTGTGTATATACGACGATAGCCTTGCATTGCTCAGCAGCAGGAGAATGTCTGCGTGCAGTGAGTTTATCATAATTTTCGATCTCGAATCGAGTGTACCACACCGCGCGTTTGAGAGAACGTTATTGCGGACGCGGCCACGTGCTCCGCGCGCTGCCGCTCTCTGCGTGCACAGACGCAAATGCAGGACGGGAGAATCGGCCAGCGGATTTCTAATACACAGTACTCGCGTGCAATTTAAAACCCTCGTACAAAATCAAAAGTTCAAGATAGATAGATGCTAAAAATAGAGATGAGTTTGAATTAATTATCAGTTTTTGTAAGAAAACCGCTCGAACCGGTCAGGATTTTGACTATTTTTTGTACAAGTCAAGTTCTTAGCCGCAAACTAAGGGTACTCCTCGTAGAATCGAATCTAAAAAACAAAAATTAAAGTCTTTTTTGTGTTTATATGAAATTGTAAAAGCTCTAATTGTAAAACTATTTCTGTGTACTGTTGTGTTCGTACATATCGAGAATGTGCTTATATGAGCTAAAGTTGAGATTCTAGAACTTAACTATTGTCCCAATTTTTTCAAAATAAATTTGTTTCGATTTATAAAGTGAACTTGCTATGATAGTGTGTCTGAAAGTCATAATTAATGAAGATGTACAGGGGTTGATAAATCAAACCTAGACAATTATTTCATGATTAAGCACTTTCCATGGTAGTACATAAAATATGATTCATAAATTCAAGAAATTGGAAAGAACATCGATATTCTAAAAATACAAAGCAACGTAGGAAAGCAAGCAAATAGGTACTTTGAGAAATTCACAAAGACTCTTATCGCGAATTGCGTCACTACATATGCATTCGTAAACCGTATGCGCTACAGTCACGTGTTTACAACGAGAGAGACAGAATCAAAAAAAGGTCATCAGCTTCGGAATCTCATTTTAAAAATTTTAATTATTGCCTTGTTTTTACGTAAACAAATTACCATTGGAAAGTGAAAAACAATCATTTGATGTAATGGCATTTTTCTCTACTACATAAGAGTTAATTTTTGTTTTCATTTAATGTGCACGCTACGTGAGGTATAAAATTCAATACTTTTAATATTGTATAAGAATATAAGTATAGACTCAAGCGCAGAATAGAACAAAGATCTTGCGTGCAATAGTGCCTCCGGTCATGTATGAACTATGTCTATGTGTTTCTTGAGAGTATTCAACGCTTGTTTTTTAATTCACACCAAAGAATAGAAAAATATTTCTCGCGAATGATCGAGTACGTATAATAATACGAGTAAACATTTTCCAAAACTAAAATTATTGACAAAAGAGACAAAGAAGAAAACAACAAATATGCATCGGTTGAGATAGATGATTGAATAGTTCGTAGAAATGTATTTAAAACGAAAAGGAGTATACAATTGATTTCAATGAGTGACCCACTAATTTAGCAACTTAGCATATGAATAAAGGTACAATAAAAATGGGAAGCTAAAACAAAGAGACGGATGGCTCGTTTGATAAGTTCGTAATAGTGAGAACAAAATTGTGAATGAGAATGACAAGACGGTGAGTGCTTATCTGCGATTCCAATTGCCATAAGTCTATTATTATTTATGGGTATGCGAGTATGCGAGTACCGTAGACAAATATCACACTGCATATATTGCCGAGTATATTATATATGCGTCATCTCATCTCTCGCGCTCATGACTGTACATGACTTATGGCATATGGTGAAAGCTATTCTTATTAAGAGCCTCCGATTAAACGACTGAAATTGGCATAACTATACGAAAGCCGAAGCCAAGCGAGTTGGAGCGACACGATGCTCGCATGTATATGTGCATATTACGGAGCGCGACACGAGTAAGTCAACCACCATACGTGCACGTCTACATGCTTAAGCTAATATTTGCTGATTTTGAGTAGAGAGATAAATTTTAAGGCACATTTGCGTTTGTATCTCGTGTATATTTTGCAGATATATACAGGCTCGACGAGGCGTGCAAAGCAAGCTGAGCGCTGTCGAGGCAACAGTGACGCAAATTTGGTCGGGGAAGCCATTGCAATGCCTCGCGCACGACGGCCATTCAATGACCTACACGTGTCTCGTACGTAAGCCCAACGTATATTCTCACGATGCATGTAATAATGAGCGCCGTAGTAGTAGTAGTGTATGCAATGTTTTAAATTGCGCACGCCACCCGGCGAATGCGATGCGTCGCTATATATGAGAGCAAAAAGCAGCCGCGGCTATGCTCATCACTCATGCTTGAACATCTTATACTCGAGTCGAGCTAAGACATTATGAGCATCGATGCGATTAGGTATGACACGCTACAGAATTGCTTTTTTAAGAAAAGCAAAAAAAAACAAGCAGCATCGATTTGTCGTTCAAATATAATTTCAACTTTTTTGTTTTCTCACTCTGTATCTGGAATTTTCTTTGTAAAAACGCTCCAACAGCAAGAATAGTATCGTCCTTGAAGTGCGCACACTATCGCTTAAATTCATTCCAAGTATTTTTTAAATTTGCACGAGAAACGTGTGTAATTGAAGAATGCATACTTGAAGAATACATGAGCGTGTATTCGAATGTACACAAATTAATTTACATCTGTAAAATATCGACAAAAGATATATAAGTAAAAATATGAGCAATACATTGAAGTGTAACGGTAAGAGGTTGAAATTCTTCGCGAAATTTGATAAACGTGGTTGACATGCTACGTATAGCGATGTCTTTTCAGCAAAAATGTCGCTTAACTGGCAACATTTTTTTCTTCTCGCGTCAGTCATTCTGACACGCGCGATCACAATTTGCGAGCCCCATGTGTGACACGCTTCGAGGCATTCAGCACACATAGGGCTCGCATAGTCTCTCGAACGAGTCGCGAACATCGGAAAAATTTGAGCACGAGTTCGGAGCGAGAAATATAGCTTGGGCACGAAGCGTAAAGTGAGAGAGCCCAACCCATTGCTTGGTATCGCGCGCGCGCGTGCGGCAGATGCGCCTACGCTTCCATGCGAGGCTTTGTCACGGCATTGTACAGCTTGATGTGTATGTATATGCACACAAAAGTTGCACATGTATACGTACACATACGTTTGCTTCTTCCTCTCTTCTCTTTCTCTCTCTCTCTCGTGATTCGCGACTCGCAAGAGGCGATAACGGGACTGTTGACCGACTGATAACGAGCGCCCGCTCTGCCACGTCTAGCCTGCAGAACAATATCGGTCTCGGGTATTTTGCACTGCGTGAGATGTCGCTTTGCGAGCTTTTTTCAGAATTACTTGGCGAATACGCTGAATCTCAAGCGACATTAATATACGAATTTAACGCAAGAATTTCTTAATTTAATTGAGAGTCGAAATCTGAATGAACTTGACTCAAACAATTACCCCTTTTAAATTATTATTTCCATATTAACAGCATAACACGTGCAAGTCCGGTCCGTTCTTGGAGCTATCAAAAATTGAGCAACGCCATAATTGAAGGCTGAATCATCACTTGTATACTGGACGAAAACGCGTGTTTGTTTTGGTCTTGGGCCATTCTCTCGAACAACGTTTCTTTTTGTTTCTTTTCCCACGCAAACATCCAAAGCCGACACATATACACCAAGCGAATGCTTTTGAAAGAATATCTCGGAAAAAATTTTTTTTGTTCGATTATATTCTCGTATACATCGAAGAGTTGATATAGTGGCAACTAGATAATTAATCGATTATCATAATAGTTTTTATTACTTTTATCATCATTGTTATTCTTCGCCATTACATCAGAGAGCTGGAAAAAGAAGAAAACGTTGTGTTTTCTTTGGCCATCGGCGAGCATTAGCGCAAAAAAACGATCGTTGCGTAAGGCATGGTAACTGCTTCCTATTTTTAAAGTAGCTTTAATGTAATCGCGTTCGCAACGTGCTCGTGCCATCATCTTGACCGAATTAGCTCATGCAGGACTCGAGATTCAATAAACATTCAATGTGTGCGTGTGTGCACGATAAAGATCTCTCGGTGTGGAAAGCCTCGTTTTCATTACGATGTTATTTCAAAATGGAATATGTAGAGCATATTCAAAAATTTGAAGGAAAAGTTGTCTGCATGGGACGAGTGGTTTGAAATTCGTTAATAGTATACTTGAATTTTGCACTATCGAAGGATCTTAACAAGGAGCGAGTATATAAATGCATAAGATGTGAAAGCTTTTGGGGTCAGTATTGCTTGTATAGCCGCACCACGTACAAACATTACCGTTGCATACGGTTGTGTCTTTTGCAAAAAGAATCAGCAGCGACTAAAAAAGAAAAAAAAATTACCTGCAAGTAGCAGGTGCAAGGCAGAAACTCGCGGCGAAATAACTCGACTACCTGTATGTATAGGCATCTGTCTGCATTGCCTCTGGTTTTCTGGCGATACGAGAACATGTATAATATATACCTAGGTATAAGAGTGTGTGCACCTTCATACCCGAAGCAGTTTAAACATGCTCATCTTTTCTAGTTGTACGATTGATGAGTTATTTATTGTTTTTGGCTCAAAGTTGAAATGAATTTCTTTTGGAGCAATGTTGATGTTCAAGCCGACCAAATATCCCGCGTAGTATTCATCCACTAGTCTACAGATGAAGGCAATGTTGTTATCCAATTCTTATGACACCGACACACTCATCGGCGGATATGACAAACGTGTGAAAATAAAAAGGCGACGAAAGGTTTTATAAATATCTGAATGTCTTTCGGAACTGTTTGACGCAATTCAGTTGATAATAATGTTCGTGGTCGTGTATTTTCTCTATTTCTTGACTAGCAATTAAAACGTATACTCGTCTCGACTTGTTGCACATAAGATCAAGTACAAGGAGACAAAGCGAGCTCACACTTTTCTTTTAGAAGTTCGAGAAGCGATAGGTATAATAGGCTCGCACAAGCGTATACGTGCATTGTCGTGCATATAGCGATGAATACTTCTCTGTGGCAACAACCACTAACCGCAGCATAGGGTTAACGGTAAGACGCTTGAATGAGAATTAGTTCAAACATCATTACAGTTTGCATATAATACGTGTAACATTAGGTGCGAGGCGTCGTATACGCCCAAGGAAAAAACGCATCGACTTTTTCGACCACAAAATGATTCCGATCGTAAACTGATAATGCGTCAACGCAATCCAAACGCGGCCCACGCAAACCTGCGAGAGTGCCTTTTTTCGAGTAGCGAGAATAACACAATTAACACACAAGTAACGCCATTGTTTCTCGAGAAGATGAATGAATTTTTCCGTTCCGCTGAGTCAAGTTGATTATAAACGAGCGATTTATTCGAAATTGAAATCTCGAAAGCAATAATTAGTTTAATTGCTCAATGTTCTTTGCATATACATTATACAACCAAGTGTTGGTGAGGTGTGAACGCAATCAACTGCGAATTATTATTATATCGCCAAGTTGTTAATAGATTAAAAAAAGGTAAAAGCGTATCTCTCTCTCACTTAGCTACATATTTGTGCAAATGACTTTGTAACAATGTTTCGATTAACGAACCCGTTTATAATCAGGTTACGAGTTTCATTTTGCAAATAAATTCTCACACGCGAAAAAGTGTCTATCTAGCGGTTCTTTAGCCGCTAAACTATATGCATTCAATATACAGATGCTATTACTTCTTCTCCGTCGTCTCTTGCAGCCTTCAGAGAAAACTACTGTCGCGCTGCATGCCTGATTGACATACTTTACATGCCATAGATATTCATGACATTTTGCAGCGGCGCCTTTAAAAAAAAATACTTTGTACAGATGTGACATTTAATTAGTGGTTTTTGGTTTTAACGCTATATGACTTTGAACGTGAGAAAATTTCAATTAACGCTATTTTAACAATTTTTCCTTCCAGATTACTTATACAGCAGAATCAATATTATAATTTCAAAGTGAAAAGTTTCAATATAACACTGTTCAATATTACATTGTATTATTAAAAAAAACTATCATACGCTTTTCAAAATGTCTAAGATTTTCTGCTCTGCAAAAATGCAAGAAGATAAAAAAATGTAGCATAAAAATAATGGCGCCTTAACATCGATTTTAAAGGAGACATTTTATTTACAAAGATGATATTGATGATCTGCAATAATAATACATATTGCAGAATAAGTAGGCCACAACTTTATGTAAGTTTTATTTTTCTTCATTTTTAACACTATTATGCTGATATCGCTTCAATAGTGATTCATTTTTAATCGAAATTAAAAATCACTTGAATGTATTTAAATCAGACAATTCAATTATCACGATACTTGAAAAGAGCAAGGTTATCTCACAAACAACCACGTAAACGTTCCGATAAAATGAAAAAGTCAATACTTATTACTTAGCTATTAAAATTCGGAAATAAAAATCTGTTATTCTTTGGTAGTTAATTTAATCACCACGTGTTGATATTATTACAGTAAAGCATTCGAAAAAGTCAACCTAAAAGCTTCAATTTATGTTGTTAATAAAGAAAACAAACTTCCAGCCCTTTTTATTATTCTACGATTTTTGAATGAATCAAAATCACACATTCAATAGTGGGTAAATGATAAATTTATCTTTGTTAATTCCAAATTTTATTATTAAAAAATGTATGAGATTTATACCAGACAAGGCCAGTGTAAATAAACGAATAAATTTTTATTGAATTCCAGTGAAGTAACATCTTTTGCGCGGAAGACGATAAATATTCGAGAGATAATTTTTGATGTGTTCAATTGTTTAAGACTCTCTTTTATCCTCACTTTTAAGCTTATTAATAATATGTACACATCTAAAAAGAGTAAACGACCATCATATTGTATTGTTGGATTTGGTTGTCCCTTTTTCTCGGTAACAATGACCATTGGATTACGATATATTACCACCCACTAGCACGGAACGCCCACATTGTCTATGAAGATTTTTATAGGTAAAATGAGAAAGTAGTTATTAAGTATAATATACAGTCTAAAATCTGGTCATACTATCCGATATCATTAGTAACGGCGTCGATATGAATTCATACTATTTAATAGTATACTAATAATTGCTCGAGGATATTTCACTTTTTAGTTGTGTTCTCTTCATTTTCTACCTCTGTGATGTGTACAAGTCTGACATTTTTCGAAGCAATTTAGTCCATTGAAGAAGATAAGCAAAATAATAATAGATAGTTTTATCTAAATATAAGAATCTATTTTAAAATGACACTATAGTGAAATTTTTTTTTTTTTGCTCCCGCAAAGTACTGAACGTTTTATGAAGAGAAATATCTAAGAATATCCCCAGCCTCTAATACTCTATACAATCTACTGAAAATTAAAAGCCGATGGTTTACTTTTCTACATATATTGCGTGAGGCTTTGGAACACGAGAGAGCATTTTGCCTTCCTGATGTTATGACGTTTGCAGCGTAAATTTAAAACTTGTGCAAGTTTTTATCGTTAGCAAAGTTACCAATTTAGCAGTTTTATCTAGTGAGTATACCAGAACTGGAAAAACATAAAGTACTATCGATGAGAAAACTTAGATATTAGCATTTTACTAGATCGCGTCAAATAGGAAAAAGATATAAGGAAAATTTTATCCGTACGTTTATAAAGTAGCTACTGGATTGATATTGCTTTGAAATATAATTGTTGAATTTTCAATAAACAAGTTTTTATAAGAATACATTACTATTTTGCGGCATAAAATCGGACAACTCTGACAATTGGGCAAGGAGTGATTGATACGTTCGTAACAAACACTTATAATTAAAAAAAGGACTCTCGACGGAAAGTAAAACAAAGAGGCATGAATATTAGATGATATTTCGATCGATTTTTTCGTGCTTTTTAATTATATATATCAAGATAAATATCGAGTCCGAAGGTAGCGGCAAGGATTTTTCTCTGGTGCTCGGTGGCAGTCGGCATGTATAAGGCATGGCCAATAAACCGGTATCGCGTGTTCCCATGGGTCGACTTTTTAACGAAAGTTGCCATACTATACTGCAGAAACTTTCGATTCGCGTAGGATTGTTCTTTCTCTTTCCCTGCTGGGACGGGGCGCGTGTAGTGCGCGCGAGTAACGGCGAAAGCAATGCAGCAGCACACGGGTTTTTTAAAACCGGTAATTTTGTTTGCTGTCATGCCGGAAAAGGTGGCTGAGATGCATCGCCGCCACTGCCGTCGCTGCTCTTTGCTTCGGGCACGTATTATGAATTGAATAATAATGCAGTTTAGGCTGCTGGCACTCGTTTTCAATCGGCTATTACGGATGAATTTTTCAATTACAACTGTTGATAAATTATTGTGAATATTTTCATTGGGATGTAATTCATTAAAGCGAAATTTATGTGGCGAAGAACACCGTACGAAGTATATCATTCACATGCTTAATTAACGACTTCTTAAAATCCAATAAACTTGAAAATTTTAAGTAGGGTCAGTGAACTGGTGAGTCGGTCAAGGTTGAGAAAAAAAACAATTTTAATATTCGTATGCGTATATAAATGTAGGAAGTAGAATCATTTCTAGACTAGACTAGAAAATCACAGTTTGTAAACAGTGAATTTTTCAGTTATAAATGAACTGACATGTTTTTTGTTTTTAAAAGTTCATTTTCTAATCTTGCAGTTGTTCAAGTTGGTTTAAAGACATCTGACTTCTGATTTTCATAATTTATCAAAAAGTTAATGAACAGTAATCGATGTTTTACATGTCGATAAACGTCATGTCAACCAAGAGTAAGGCACAATTTTAAGGATCCAATTTTCGAAACAAGTCGGAATAATCGATAAATTGACTTGTTCTGGAGGAAAAATTAACTAGCAGACATTCATTCAATCTAAAGGCGTCTCGAAGATTAGAGACTAGAGCAAAAAGTGCTTTTCACTGGGACCGCTCGGCTTTCTATATAATACGTTCGTCAAGCGCACAGCCGCACACGCTTTAGCGCGAACTTGGCTTTGTGCACAGCAGGCCGCATGAGACGTCGCCTGTCCTACTGCACTGCGTATATATAGATGTGTATACAACATAGTCATGGCAACGATTGGCGCAGCAACAGGTGCACAGCGGCTGCTCCGATGGTCCGATGTGCGTCTGTGCGATTTGTCTAAAATAAGCCGAGCTGCGCGTCTCCAGCTAGCCGAAAATAAGGGAACTCTAAATGCGTAAGTCGGTCTTGGTGTAGCGGCAGTCCAGCCGCGGCCCAGCTTCTAAGGCTCCGGCGTTATTTCGTGCAGTTTGCAAGCACCGATGCCGTTCACGATGGAAAATTTTTATTCCTTCGACTCGTATGTATTTTATTTTCCGTCTTACGATGCGTTCTTTTCAATTATGGTAACATGTCCAATTTCAAAAATATTGAGATACGTATAATAAGGATGTTTACGCTTTCGGGCGCGAAGGTGTAAGCTTAAATCAACATTATGTGCTCGTGCATAAGCACGCATGCTCTCTCGACTTGAGCATGTTTGAACAACAATTTGAAGCTTATTTAATCGTCCGACACGTTTGTGTCTCTTCGGTGCGTGAGTAAATTTGGAACTGGATGTCGAGCGATATCCAGTGATAAGTCTTCGCTTCGAAGCCTTGAAGTATGTGAGTCAAAATTACGATTTTCGAGGAACGTTACTTCCTTGATATAACGCATGGGCTTTTGCCTTTTGAGCGAGACCAAACAATTATCAGCGCGTAGATTGCCTTATTATATTAGCAATCGAAGATAAGTTCTCAAGTACTCAACTTCTTCAATTTATAATAAAATTTAGTGAAAAATAAGCTGCAAGGCTTTCGAACAACTCAAGACAACTCTGACGATGTGTGTAAAATTATGAGTAATACTTTTGTTCGATTTACGGCGCGTCTTCGACACTCATCCTTGGTACATATGCATAACATCGAAACTTGAGTTTCGTTTTTTTTTTTTCGTTTTGTATAAACAACTCGATACATCAACGCGGCTACAAGTCGGGACCATTGTTAAAAAGTAGCTTACAAAGTTGAAACGAAGCATACGTTAGACTAGCAAAAACTATCGGTATAAAGAAGAAGCGATCATTGGAGGTCGCAACTGATTATGTGAAACAACAGGTACAAGTTAACGACTAAGTATTTGCGTCTACGTAAAATTAGATTATTTGATTTTTTTTTGGTAGCTACAATAGAAGAGCATAAGGGTTAATGCTGTAGATGCAGAGCAGCCTGCACAACAAGCGTATATTAGTTGTATCATTACGAAGAGGACAAACCAAATGAAAAATTCGGGGTGTTGGGTAAAAACAATTAGACTTAGATACATGGTCTATTGATGAAAAATCTAAAATAATGCGAGACAAATTTTCAACGAATGGGTCACGAATGGGAGGCGTGCAATAAGCTTGATCGTTAAAATTGCGAGTGCTATCGACTATCTATTCCGTAGAAGTCAAGATCTGACAGTCTGAGAGAAAACAAGAGAAGGATGGGATGTGCGTAGGAGTCGAACGAGGCCTGTCGTTGCGCGTTGTACCGCTTCGAGTCGAGAATACCGATATTATAGCGATATTAGCCGAGATATTAGCACGAGGAAAATAAGATATGGGTGGGACGCGTTCGAAAGACGGGAGCAACAATTCTTACCTTGATAATGAGCTCGATCTCGGGGACGTCTCCGTTGCTCGTGCCGTTCTCGTGACCGTCGTCCGCCATTCTTGCCTGTCGGAAATTCTAAGCGACGCTTATTATTCTCTCTCTTTCTTTCTTTCTCTCCGTTTCTCGGCACACTGGCACACAAGCGTTGCACTGGGGGCACACAGAGCTCTCGAGGAGGTTATGAGCCGACAACAACTGGCTTCTTTCGTGAAAATATAATATGCACGAATCACGAGATCAGTCGAGTGACTCGGCGAGAACTCGCGAATTTGCGTAGGCGTTATTACTGCGAACTATTAAGGCGTAACCGCGCGGCGCTCCGAAATCGAAATCTCGGCCCGACACAGAGATATCAACTGCTGCCGTTGCTGCTATCTCGCACAACACACTGACGACAACGACTACTCGACTGCGGTGCGATCTCGGGAGACGGCAAAAAGAAACAGACACACGACAGAGCAATGTCTATATGTATGTATAGGAGTACACACTCTTACTGGAGAGGCAGTTTCGCTGCGCCGCGTATGTTACGTTTCGCGAGCGCTCCTACTACATGTATTGTATGACGTCGTCGTTCGTTCGACGCTCGAATCTTACTCGACTCGCAGTTCTAGGCGATATAAGCGCGCACGATGCAGCCCGGTACACACGTACGCACAGACACACACACGAATATACATTTATACAGTCGCACTGGAGGCACCGCTGGCTCAGTCACTCGCCGCCGCGCGCTGCTCCCACTTTGCAATTTTTGCCGCAAAATGCCTTCTCTCTATCGCGATCCGCGCTTAGCTTATATGTATTACTATTCTCGCAGACCGCAGCTGCTGTACGCTATAAGGGTGCCTTGCCTGCAGTAATTCGACGTCTGAATGTCTTTGCAAAACTGTGGCCGCGCCGCAGTCGATGCATTTGGCGCGAGAGCTCGATTTTCCAGCTGCATACAGAGAGCTACATGCACCGCGCGCGGCACCTATAATTTGCGTATGCGTGTGTACAGCTACATATATACAATGCACTCGTACCTAATATGAGATCGACATCGGATAGATCCCAAAGTCTGCACGCAAATTTTATAGAAATCGATTGACTCCAAGATTGTTCATTTATCCTCTTTGATAAAAGAAATTGCTGATTTAGTAGAAATTTCACCTTACACCATATTGTTTTCAAAAGTAAAAATGCTCGATAGGAATGAACAAAAAATGAG
The DNA here is from genome assembly GCA_902732785.1 of Trichogramma evanescens. Taxonomy (NCBI): domain Eukaryota; kingdom Metazoa; phylum Arthropoda; class Insecta; order Hymenoptera; family Trichogrammatidae; genus Trichogramma; species Trichogramma evanescens. The sequence continues at coordinate 18,828 of CACVKI010144347.1, forward strand.
AAAAAATTTTAGCATTTTTTCCATAAATTTTCAAATCGGGCCAGTTTCATAATTAAATTTTTTAGCAGGCTGCACTATGCTTTTTCAAAATCACTCATTATCATTGAAATGCAACGTGGATATTGGCTAAAGGATCGCGCAGATGATATAACAAATTGTCGTAGTCATAGCAATGTATCCTAACAAGTGATTCTCTTCATAGAATCTTGACTAGAAATGTTCTCAAGCTTATCATTCAACACCAAATATATCGATTGAGTTTCCCCATCTCTTTTTGATTAAAATGGAAATCGAAGGAACCAACGATGAACTCGATGCAGCAAAAAGTTTGGATTTACTCGACAAAATGAAAGGTATCGACAGACGTGTCACAGAGGAAGAATTCCAAAACTTTATGCATCGTGTCACTGAAGTAGGTACGGCTTGCTTCGTAATTTATACACTAAGGCAATGGTAATTCTGTCTGAGGAAATTTCCTATGCTTTAATACACATTCCACCCCTCTGTTGGACCGGACAAAATTAGAATCGCTCACCTAGTGTACAAATGTTTTGAATTTTTTTTACTTAAATAGCATTCAAAGCGCGCCGATCGAGTCTAAGTCGATGTTGATTTGCAGAAAAAATTGTTAAACAAATTACTTCGTCGGATGAGCAAGAGCAGAAAACGGGTATGTTATTAGCCGACGAAATCTTGAATAAAAATGTCAAGACTGAAATCTCTGAGATTGGTGAGCTAAAAGTGAAATCTAGCAGAACCATCATTAATAAATACAAAGATGAAAAAAAAACTGATCCCGGTCAAATGTCTCAAGGTGTGTTATACTTTTATCGGCATAGATTACAAAATTACAAAAATAATTAATCTGTTTTGCATTCAGAGGCTTTTATGCGAGGTGTCGAAGAAGATGTGAAAAAGCGCGCCGCGAATCGCAAAATTTGCAACGAAAGAGCTGAAACTTATAAAAGAATCGGCAACAGTGCCTTCAAAGATGGAAATTATGAAAAAGCCGTAACATATTTTACAAAAGCAGTAGAACAGCGCAAAGATTCTTCTGTCTTGTGGAATAATCGAGCTTTATGCTACATGAAACTCAAGCTTTACGAAAAAGCTTTGGAAGATTGCGAATGGGCTCTCAAATGCAATCGAGCCAATATTAAAGCTCTTCTTAACAGCGCCAAATGTCAAAAGCTTCTTGGTGATAACGTCAAATGTCAAGAGTTCATCGAGCTTGCTAGAGAGAAAAATCCGCATCTTAAAAATTACATCGCAGGTAAAATTTCTTAACTTTTTATCAAGACTTTCAATTTATTTTACATAATCATACTGAGCTATTACAGATTTTGAAAAAAATTTAGTACATTGTAATGAAGAAAATATTGAAATCGGGTCAGGAGAAAATTCGATTGACTAAAAATTTTCATAAGCAAATGTATAACATTTAATAAAGATTCTGAAATACTGAACTTCAGCAAAATAAATAAAATATATGTACAAAACCAATGTATTTACAAATGAGTACATTACAAATTGAACATTAGCTGCTCAAATAAAGTACTAAAATGATGTCAAGATGATTCTGGATCCAGTGGCGAGAGCTCTTTAATTTCAGATAATGATCGTGGCTCATGAATGAATACCATACATTCAACACCCTGAAACATTTTTTGAGTGCATTTATCTCAGCATGATCTTTAAAATCAAAATAATGTTCAATATATGAGGTTTCATACCTGCATTCTAGCTGCTCTAACAAAACCTTCATTTGCAGAAACTGTAATACTCTTAAAGTTTTCTCCAGTAGCGAAAACTAATCTGGATCGTTCCTTGATTTTACCACCAAGACTAAGTTCCATAACTCTTCCTTGTGGAATATCATTTACAATTTTAACTTTGTTTATTAGTTCGTTTGCACGTTTTTTTTCATTTTCTCCACCAATTAAATTGATGATATTTGTAAAGTTATCATAAGCAGTTTGACACACAATTAGTTCCTTGTCTTGAAATAATTGATCGAGTACAGGTTTTAATGGACTACTTCTTTCCCACATGGCTTGCTGATTAAGTAATGGTTCTACATACAAAAAGTTAGCATGGCCATTAGTCATATTAGTAACGTATGCTAGTAACGTTGATACATCTAGGTTCAATATTCCAATACTTTTTGTTTCAATACTTTTATTTAACTCTAATAAATCGCATAGATTACTATTTGATGATGATTCAGATTGAGAATCAGATTCGGAGTACAGGGCATCATCTGTAAATAATACTGTATTTAAATAAAGTAACAAAAATTTTTTATAAAATCATAAAAGTATCATAAAAGTATATAAATACCAGATGCAACATCGTCTTCTGCAAGAACATCAATTTTTTTTCCTTCAACGATAATATTTAATGAATTTTCCAATTTTTGAGCTAATGGAATTTCTATACCACATGCAAAATAAAAAATTATATCTGGTGGCTTATACATATGTGGATAATTTTTAGCACACTTCAAATATGCTTCAGCTTGATCTAACACAGATTTTTGCCCGTATTCAGCATTTCCACAAGAAATCAATGTAAGAGCTTTGGCATTGCGAGCTATAACTTTTACCCAACTTGAACCACCATTGCATACAATGTCAACTTCTAATCTTGAGTTCTCATTTTTGAATGGTTTCAATACACTTACTGGTTCATTAGCTGATAACAAGCGTTCCACTATTGCATTTAAATGTATCAAATTGGTACTCTGCAGATGTTCTTTTTTGACATTTCCTGTAGAACGTACCTTATTAAAATGTAAAAAAGGTATAAATCACTGGGTTTTTGTAAATGGTGATAAATATTTATCAAGGGCATACCTTTTTTAAAAACTTCACTTCTTGTTGTATTTTTCGTATCAACTTATCAATTCCTTCAACTTTATGTACTTGTTTTAATTTTTCAATCATTTGCCAACCCCATTCAATTTTCTCGTCAAAACATTTCAGCAATTCCTGTGTTTCCATTTTGATTTTGTGTATTTTTGTCGTAAATTTGAGAATATTAAATAAACACTCTCACAATCAGCCTATATCAAATTGAAAAAAAATGTTAAAATACATCGAAGCAATGATCCATTTCCATATAACGAAACTTGTTTACCATTATAGTTTACTTATTGCCAAGCAGATGGCGATAGGCGTCAGCAAGTTAGTGTGCACTCAGTCGCGCTTCTAAAATGTTCAACGATCAAATATTGTTTTGGCACTGTTATTTTAAAGACGAATTAATTTTAATTTGTCTAATCTCCATCAAATACTGATTGAATTACATAGAAAATTTAAAAAAAAAGCATCTTCTTGAAATAACAATAATCGGATTGGAAATCTAACGCATAAATTCGAAGAGCGATGCATCAGCACAGTCGCGAAGTTTAAATATTCGATCGCTGCAACAATAACCGACGCAACGTGAAAATCCATCGAAACAGTTAAACCGAAACCAGAAGTAGTCGTAAGAAGTATGATTTGTCGCTTTGCAAGCTTGTCATAACTTGATTTTATTAATTACACGGTGGTTATTATTCAGGATAAAACTAAAAATAGTTCGAAAAGATATCATTTTTGTAAGCAGCATCGATAAAAAGTTTAGATAAAAAACCAAAGTAGATCAGTCCAACTAAGGTTGGATACTCGAAAGCTTATAAACAATGGACAGAATGAATGTTTTTAATAATCCAACATTCCAAGCAATCCAGACAATTTTGACTCAAAAAGTGGATCAAATAACTGGAAGTGAAATGAAAAAAGTTGAATTGCAAAGGGTAATTATGAACAATTTTTTTCTAGTAAAGACCTTATAAAATCGAGCATTAGCAGTACATCATGACATTTTAATCAGATGAACGATGACCTTACCATCAAAGTATTGAAAAGAGAATATCTCGAGACAAAGCGGACTGTCATAACTTCTAAAAAAAAGTTGGACGAAGCTCATCAACAAGCATCCAGTCGAACGGAGATCATCAATCAGCTTGAACAAGCGAGAACTGCCATTACTGCAAAGTGAAAAATTATCGATATGTCTTATGCAATACTTTCACCGATTTTCTACTATATTTTAATATTTATTTAATTTTACAGATTCGCTGAGCTACAGAGATTTCAGTACGAAACTTTACTGACCAATTTGAATAATGGTGAAAATCGATTGGTAAATTGCAAATCTAAAAACTCGGAACTATCTAATGTTTTACAAATTATATTTGGAAATGAAAGAACTAAAACGATCATGAAAGAACAAATCCAGATAGAGAAATTAAATTTGGACCGTGAAAGTGAGTTTATTTTATTATAGCGGGTTGTCAAAAGTTATGAAGTACATATTCTTTGATAAACATATCTAACGTTTTTAAAATTTTACAAAAAGATAAAATTCCGTTTTCTGCGTAGAAAAGTTTGTAATTGAAATAGTTTTTGCGTTATGTTAAACTTTTATTTGAATTTAATCATAGTTTCCAAACAAATTGAAGCAAGAGAAGAAGATTTTCAAAAATCATCGAAAACCTTATTTCAACTCCAAAATCAATTAAATAGTTTGAAAGATTTAATACTCAAAAACAATGTTTTGGGAAATCTAAACGAGCAGCTGGAAAAGAAAAATTTTAGGTAAATCTATTCATGGATTTTCATTAAATTTAAAATAAAACTAAGTAATTAAAACTTTCTTTCAGATTATTGACTCTAGAAACGGATTATGAAACAATTTTAAAAAATCATGAAAACATAATTAATGCTTTTCAAAAAGAAAATGAAAATTACCGTATTGTACGTTTATCTTTATTAAAACACGAAACAAATTTTATAAAAAATTACGATATTTTCTAGGACTTGCAAAAAAATGAATCGATATTTATTCAAAATGAAACAGCCCGCGAAAAGTTACTAAAAGAGAATGAACTGAAAGAGTTGAGTATTTTATTTTTTAAATGTTCTTTATTTTAATCCGATTGCAAATAATTGTCATTCTTATTCAGGAAAAATGTAGAGCAATTGCGGGAATCTGTAAAAAAACTTCAGGTTAAAAAAGATGAAGTATTACAAGATGTAAGTAAATTATGAATTCAACAAATAATGGTTACTTATATACTTTTAACGGCTTTAAATAAAAATTACATTAGATATCGAAAAAACAACAAATTGACAAAAAATCAAAAGAATCCTATGAAGAAGCTGTAAAATGTATTACTGATCAACAAAACCAAGTGAATCGAGAACTTGTCACTTTGGAAAATAATTTTACGAAGACCGAAGATGATTTACATCGTGAACTGAATCAATATCATTTAAAAAATGAAGAACAAAAAAAACTTGTTGAACGATACGAAAATGAAAAGGAAGCCTTGAATAAACTCAAAGTTTCATTAAAAAGTAAAGAAAAAGAATCGGCCGTATTTGAAAAAGAACTACAAGATAAGCTCAAAAAGTGTCATGATTTGCTGAAAAAGCAAGAGAAAGAATTATTCAATTTGAGCGAAAAACAACATAAAATAGACATTAAAGTTCAAGATTTACAAAGTGAACGAGATGCTTTGAAAGAAAAATTAGTTTCCAAAAGTAACGATGAAGAGGCGAAGATTAAAATGGTATAATTAGATTTACTGTTTTAAGCTTTTATAATATAATTTTTTTATTTTTATAGAGAAACCATCTTGTTAGTCCCTTGAAGAAGCAATACTATTCGTGGGAAAATATGAGTAAAAACAACAGCAGCGACTCTACAAATAAATCTTTGCCGTCTCCGAAACCAGTGAGGATATTTTTTTTATAAATTGAGTTAATGAATAAATTAAATTTTAATAGAATATTTTAATTTCAAATTTAAGAAATCTCAGCAATCCTCGAGTCAAAAAGCTAAAACTGTTCATTTTGCATTGGATGCCGATTCGTCAGATTCTGAAGACGATCTTCTAATTGACAAGCTTATGCGTAAAAATGTACGGTTAGCGATAACTTTCTACCATATTAAACCCATATTATTTAGTACTGATTTATTGTATTATTTTTCAGAGCTCAACATACACTCCCAATAAAAGTTCCTCACGGGAAACTCGTAGCTACTATAGAGAATCTGTACGTAAAAACTAATGATCTTGAAAAAAACCTTCTTTTGACATTCCCGAAAAGTCAATAATTACTTGTATGATTATAGCCTGTGCCATCATCGAATGGGAAGCTTGCCGAAACAACATCACAAAAATCTCCTTTTAATCATACGAGCGATACGGTAACTTTTCATCATATTGTGCCATTTCAAAAAATTTAATTACAAAACTATTTTCTAACTTAGAAAATTTAATTGTTTTACAGAGTTTATTCAAAATTCCTTACGCTTACGCAACACCAATCAGAAAAAAACCGCAAGTTAAAAAACAGTAAAGGAAATATTACAATTATGTGTTTACTGTAAAATGAATGAATTTTTTTTGGAGTAATTCACATTCAGTGCCTCTAGATAATTAAAATCAAAAATACTGTATTTACTTTGTAATCAATTTTTTTCAATCTAATAATTTTAACAAGTTCTTAATTATTAAAATAATAAGTTTTTTTGCGGGCAAAAAAGTTGGTACTAGTGTATAATACTCTGGTCTGCTGCCTGGTGTCTGCTGCGATTATTTCCATTTGGCATTTGATTGCGTGAGTGCAACACAGGTTACTTCGTTTATTAGTTAATATTTAATACTCATTTTCAGTGAGTATATTTGAATTTAAACTAATTAATTTATCATTATCGAAAAATTTAATCTATTGATGAAATGTATAATTTGTATGCCCATTCATTTATCACTCAAGTTCCAATCTCATTCAAAGTTTGGTTTAATGTAAAGAGTGTTGATTGATTAAAAATGTGTAATATTTGAAATAAATATTTCTTTGAGTCAAACCGATGCCAATTAATAAATGATAACCTGATTAAATACTAACTGTTTTGTGTAGATTATTTAAATTTCCAATTTTAAAATTGCACAAGTACAATCAAATTTTTAAACTAATATTTTTAAACTAATATTTTTCAGCAAAATGAAGGTGCCACCAAAGTTCACACCACAGAAGCCCCATAGAATGGCTATAATTGCAACTAGTTCAGCAATTGCTCTATCAATGGGATCTTTTCTCATTGAGTTCCTGCCTCATTCATTTTTCTTGGACAAATATAAAAATTTAATACATTTAGAAAGGTATTTTTTAAAGTGAAATTCAAAAAAAAGTTAATTGCTTCTTCAATTTAATAATTTTTTTAATATTTTCCAAGTCTTGGAATTCCTGTTCAGCTGGATACAAAAATTTTAAATCTTTTTGATAAAGTCATGGAAGATTTGAAAATGTCTGAATATCTAAAAAAGAAATTTGAAGCATTCGCAATAACAGGATTTAATCTACATCACGCTGGATTTCCTGATAGTAGATTTGGTGCAATAATTGGAATACCTAATCATTTTACTTATCAAGAGAAAAGTGATGTAGATTATGTAGATATTCGTTTAGGCTATGATCGAAAACCTTTAAACTTATATCATCCAGCAACAGAAAATTTGATAAATTCCCTGGTACTGTCAGAAAAGGCTAAAAAATTTGGGATTGCTAGGGAAGTTTTAATGTCTCAAAAACAATTACCATTGTACAAATCTCTAGAATCGCCAACAGTAATTACACTATCAGTGCTTGGAACGGAATTATTAAGAACAAAAATGAAATTACACAACAAACCTTGGACATTTACAATTTTAACTTACCTTGCCACAAGTACAGTAGCATATGCTGTATGGTTTCAAATAAGAGACAGTCTCAAAACTTATTATGAAAAAAATGTTGATGAGCAGCTTGCAAAATTAGGAAAAGAATATATTGAAGGTGGAAAAGAATTTTATGATAAGTTAATTTCACGCAACATTGCATTAAGAGCTTTACTAGGTCCTCAAGGAGCAAAAACTTTCAATAGAGATGGAGATGAGCAATTCCTAATTCGAGTTAAGACAGTTCCATTATCTCAAAGAAAAAAATTTTTTTATGAATTTAAAGAAGAAAATGAATTGTAACAAGTTGTATAGTTACCAAGCAGTTGTTGACAGGAATTCATAATAATTCGATTGATTGTAAAATTTAATTTACTTGTACATAAAGTCATTTTTAAATAAAATTTAATAATTACACTATTATTTACAATGGTATTTCATATTTGCCATCAAAATTTGAATAAATATTAACATAAGTTGATGGAATGCTTTCATAATCTTTTGTTTTTTTACATATGTTCCACTTTTTACCTTCTAAGGTGTAACATTTTTGTTTTGAAAAATTGTAAAAACAGACCAAGAACCTTTAACTGTTTCTTATTAAATATTCAAAAACCTTTATAAACATTTTACACAAATAATTTCTAACATATTCTCAGATAAACTTTAAGCATCAAAATAGAGTTATGCAAACTCAGTAAAGTCATAGGAATATTTTACATTACAAAAATCATGAAAAATCTTTAAAAAGCTCTTGACTTATAAAATAAAAAACATAACAGCTGAATTCAGCAAGTAACCATCTTAGTAAAATGCATTAAAAACAGTTAACTTTTTAAATTGTTAACATCTGTGCTTCTAATAAATACAGAATGGTGAAGTATGTTATGTCAAACCCAATTGCCCCAACTGAAAAAAAATATAATTTGAAAAAATAATGAATGATAGAGGTGGTAACAGTAATAAATTAATTTTTTTAACGTACCAATGTTAATTTATCTTCTTCTTTTTTTAAAATTTTGTTTGTTTGATCTTGATCAAATTTTACAACAGCAGCTATAACTTTGGCTAGTACCATTGTTTCTTTGCCCATCATATATTTATATAAAATATTTCTCAAATATTCAATTTCTGTTGAATCTTCTACAGAGTCTTGTTTCATTTTTACTATTTTTCTTAGTTCAGCCAATTCTCTTTTTTGAGATATTAAAGTTTGCTGTAAAGTGTGGAATGATCCAGTATTAGATTGTACAGCTGCCATTGCAACCTTAGTTGTATTTTCCAGTTCCTATATAAAATAGAATAAGATCTTTAAATATATTTGAAAGAGACTTCTTGATTTTTATATTGCGAATTCATTTGTATGGATGAATCATAAAGAGTCGTGCAAGGGAAAGATGAATAAATGGAAAATACTTTCGGAGTAAAAAATAATTACCTCATCAGTACTATCATTACTCTGAAAAAATGGACAAAAGAAAAAGTAATGAAAATGAATAATGAAAAAACATAAAATGAAAAACATATAACAATGAGTTGGTCATACTTTTTTCTCATTTTGCCAGTCATCATTTAGTTTGGATATTTCTTCCTCATGCTTAACTTTAAGTTGATGAGCTTTCTGAAGTATTGCTTTATTCATTTGTACTTCAACATCTTGTAATTGTTTTTCATGGTCTATTGTCATTTTATCTATTTGTTGTGAATATTTTTCAATTTCTTGGGATTTTTTTGTTAATTCTACTTGAAAGTCCTTAAGTTGTTCTTTATATTCAAGTATCATTTCTGATTCATAATTTTGTTGTTGATCTGAAAACACACATTAAATAAACATTTAAATTCTTTGAAAACAATAAAAATTACTAGCAATTGTTATTAAAATTATTTTTTACCAAATCTTTTTTCAAGTGCGGCTTGTAATTCTTGTTCTTTGTCCTGAAGTTGTGATTGAAATTCTTTAACCATTTGTTTAAGCCGTAAATTATTTTCTTCTTCGCTCAATTTTATTTGTTCACGCATTTGATTTTCTTGACTTTTTAATTCATCATTTAAAGTTTCCATTTGCGATTGTTTTACTTGAAACGTAACTAGCGTTTCATCCAACTGGGATTCTAACTTCGTTTTTTCCAATTTCATAAGTTCCAGATTTTGAGCATATTTCTCATTTTGTGATTTACATTCAGTAAGGCTTTTCATTTCGAGTTTTAATTGAGAACATGATTCACTAAGTTTTTCAATTTCCATTTGTTTATTTTCTATAGTTGCATTCAAATGTTTCAACTCTTCTTTCAATGTTTCAATAATATTATCCTTTGTTTCCTCCATGCATAATTTTTGAGATTTAAGTTCATCAATTTCTTTTAATAATTCAGAATTCTTCTCTTCCATTTCTTTTAATTTTTCATCTTTGTCTTTCAAGCTCTCTGATTTTTCATTGGATATGTCTAAAATTTTTCCTTTTAAATTTTCAATTTGACCATTTAATTCGGTTTGACTTTGATTCAACATGGTATTCAAATCATTTAATTTCGCTTCATTATCTTTTAAATTTTTATTTTCATTGCTTAATAATTCATTCAATGATTGAAGTTTATTTAATTCTTCAATACAAGCTAATCTATCATCTTTTAAAGTATTAAGTTCATTATTTTTCATTTCCAATTGATTTATTTTTTTTTTTAATTCTTCATTATCATTTGTCAAAAGGTCAATTTCATTTAATTTTTTTTCTAATAATTGATTGATTTCTTCCTCTTTTGATCTAAATTTAATCATTTCTGTTTCAATTTTTTGAATCATGATTATTTTTTCAGCAATAGTATCTTTTAATTTTTTTTCAGAAATAAGTAATTTATCATTTTTTTCCTTCAACTCATTCAAATTTTCATTTAATTGTTTAATTTTTTGATTATTTTCTTCGTGTAATTTTTTATAATTTTCACACTCAACTTGTACTTTTGATGTTTGTTTTTTTTCTTCCACAAGTTCAATTTTATTATTTTCGAATTCTTTCGTAATGGTTTCTAGTTCACAATTAAGAGATTCTATTTTTTTTATAAAATTGTTTTGTTCATTGCTTGCAGATTTTAATGTTTCAACTAGATGAAGAGTGTCATTATACTTTTGTGATAAATCTTTTAATTCTGCACTTAAATCTTCTTTAGCTTGAATATGAACTTTCAATTCATTTTGTAAAATTGTATTATCATTTTGAGTAATTAAATGATTATTCAGTTGATTTTTCAAATCTTTCAATTCATCATTTTTCAAATTCAGTTCTTTTTCTAATTCTAATTTGACATTTAGAATTTTTTCCAATTGTTCATTACTATCATTATAATTAGTTTGCAATTCTTCTGCTATCTTCAATTTTTCTACCAGTTGATTCATTTGAGTTTGAATTTTAATATGTTCATTTTTTAATGTTGAAAATATCTTAATAGTTTTATTGACTGTTTCACTAACAATATCTTGGCTATTTTTCAAATTATCCTCTACACTTGATCGAAAGGAAGTGTACTCAAGTTTAACATTTTTTATAACTTTTTTCGTGTTCTTCAAGTTTTTGATCAAATTTTTGTTTCGATCTACAATATTATTATTTTCTTTTTTAAGATCAGTCACTGTAGTAAGAGCAGATTTAAGCTCACTGGTGAGACCTAAAATTTCCACATTTTTACTTTCCAAATCGCTTTGAAGTAATGATAGTTTTTCTTCGTGACTTGTTTCATCCCTCAAAATTTTTATTTCTTGATCTTGTTTTTTCAATTTTATTTTTAATTGTTCCATTGTGTCTGTGCACTGACTAATTTTTAAATTTAACTCATCACAAACTATACTTTTATCAGTTAACATTTGATTCAATTTATCTAATTTTTGTTCATAACTTTCTATCAAACTATTATCATTGCATTCTTCTTTAGAGCTTTGTAATTCTTCCAAAGTTTTCTCTAGTTCTGTAATATTTTTCTGAAGATTGGCAATTTTAATCTCATCACTTTGATTTTGTTTTTCTAATTCTGCAATTTTCATGAGTAAATCTTTATTTTTATTGGCTTCTTCTTGATACCTCAAGTTCATTTTCTCTTCTATATCGACAACTTTTTTGTTCATATTTTCCTTTATTTTACTTATTTCTTCTAGTTTATTTTTTTCATTATCATGAATATTTTTAGTATTTTCTTTTGCTAATAACTGTAATTTTTCAAGTTCTAGTTTTTGCATGTCTATGGTACTTTTTAATGACTTTTCTTCTTCCAAGTAATTTTTAAGTTCAAATCTCAATGATTTTATCTGTTCTTCTTTTTCTTCAAGTTCTCTGTGAATTGATAATTTATTTTCTGCTAGAGAGATGACAGATTCTTCTTCTCTTCTTTTTAGAGTATCAATTTCTTCTTTTAAATAGTTCATTTCTATTCTGGTGTTCTTCAATTCATTTTCAAAACTTTCACATTTTTCTTGACTTGATTTTTGTAAAAGATCATAATCTCTATCTAATGTTATTTTCTCATTGGAGATTTCTTGAATTTTTTCTTTACTTCTCTTCAGCATTTCTTTATACTTCTCTAAAAATGCTTCCTGTTTTTTCATTTTATCTTTCAATTGCATAATTTCTTCCGAAAGTTTATTTACTTCACTAATGTTTTCTACACTTTTATTCATTGACAAATCAACTAATAATTCTGATTTATCATTATTTTCATCACATTCCACAAGCAGTGAGTCCCCCAACACTTCAGGATTTGGACATTTCTCTTGAATTAATTTTATCTGTCACAAAATTAGTACCTTAAAAAAATATTGAACATATGAATATAGACAAAGGCACTATAAAAGTAAGCAATCAAACAAAAAAAGTGCAATAGAAAAATCATTTTTAACTTGTATACTGTGATGTGAGAAAATTTACAGATTTGAAATGTTTATAAAATTAAAATAAATTATCAAAAATGCTAAAAATAAATAATTTATGAGAGTTGATTGTGTTTTGAAAGATGAATTACTTATAATTTTATGAGTGCCAGAGTCTTAAAAGATTATTTCAATCAATTAAATTTTATAAGAAAACTCACTTTAGTTTTTAATGAATTAATTACATGATCTTTTTCTTCCAAATCATTTCTTAAAGCCTCTTCTAAATGAGCTTTAGCTTGTTGTTCTAAAGTACATTGTTCTTTGAGATCACTAATTCTTCTCAATGCTTTATCTTGTGTTTCGACTAACAAACTTTCTAACTTTGTTTTAGCTTTTTCTATTTCACGATAATGAACACCAAGGTCTGTGAATCTTCCCCGATACTTATCATACTTAGTTTTAGCTTTACGATAGGCTGTATATAGTTGTTCTTTTGACACATGATCTAATTGGGAACTGATATTGTCATCCATTTCATTAGCACTAAGATCCATGTCAGACTAAGAAAAAATAAATCTTACTTAATTTGTTTATCCATATAGGTATTGACATTTATCAAAGTGTAAAAATTACCTGGTAATGATACATATTTCCTGGGCTTTCGTAAACAGGGAAGAGAAATGATGCATCACTAACATTACTACTTATAGATGATCTCCTAGAAGTATTTGAGTTAACCGAAGGTGGAGTCAAATCTACTGTTTGAAACCCATGCTTTGCAGGGCTGTTTTTCGGTGTTTCTAAATTTTTAAGAATAATTGGTAATGAATTACAAATAACTTTTTAAGTTTCCAGTAATAAATTAATTTTTTTCCACAATGTTATGATTTATATAAAAGTGTTTTTTGCATAAAAGTCAAATATAGAATTTAAAATCACATGCATGCATTTTTCAAGTATATTTAACTGGAATAATTTTAGATCAAAAAAGTTAAAAGATACAAAATAAACAATGATTTACCATCTGTTTCTTCAGTTAAACTGAAATTGTCTTTTGGTGATAAATCTTGAATCGAGCTATTAGACAATGATGGGGATACTACAGCCTTAAAAAAAAATGTTATTGTAAACAAACAAATGAATATGCAAAATTAAAAGATGAATAATGATAAAAATAAGTTTAAACCTGGGCCAATTGCTGCATACCAGCTTGCAATCTAGCTGGAGATTGCTTCATTTCCTCTGCTAACTTATCTTTGAACTTTTTAAACATGTTGAAGTAATAAAATTTTCAGGTGTTTTGATATAATTTTCTCTCTGAACTTTGTCAATTTGGTTGCCAAAAATGTTTTCAAATCTAGACAAAAATCATCTGCACCCACTTGTACTGTAATTTGGTAAATTCTTTGACAATTTCTATGTAGAACAACTTCTTATTTGCATGACATTTTGAGCATTTCACATGACATATTTCATAATTAGATTTCTATTTTCACCTTTTTATTAGGCTATGTATTCACGTTATTATGGATGGACTGTCAAAGAAAGAGTTTCAAACAAACGGTTTATCGATCCAAGTCACTCGTAGCAAAATAATTTAGAAAAGAGCAACTAATTTTCTGTTAGATATACCAAACTGTTTAGTTCTATACTTTCGTGCAATCATTCGTAGGCAGATTGTGTATGTATATATAGCATACGTGTGTTTATCATGTGTGTATATCTGACGCATACATTCTATATATGCTATTGGTGAAGTGGCAAACTGGCAAGTGGCATCTCACACTGCTGACAAACACCCACACCCTATGAAATTGGCGCGTATTATTCAAATACTCGTGATTTTTTGTTTGCGATATAGAAACGAAAATAACGCCGAGTAACGAACTCTTTAATTACTATATAATGTGATTCATCATCAAAATTTTGTTATAATTACTTCATTAAACCAATAATACATCGCCGATGTGAAAGGTGAGATTCATTACGTTTTAAAAATGTATTGGTGCATGGTCTGTTTGCCGATGTTCTTGTGGTTAAGAAAAAATGAAACTCAAAGATTGTCAAATAAAGCTACTTTTGAACTCCTGGATTGATTTTACAAGAAGACAAATATATAATACTATGAAGCAAACATTTAGTAAAAGTTTAAACAACTATTACATTAATCTTCACGTGTCATTTATAATAAGTAATATTTTCGAAAACATCTAATGATTTCTTGCTTTATCTTATCTCAGAACATATACCATATCAGCCTCGAGCAGACTTGATGTTGAGCCCAATACTTCGATGAGCAACACCGTGGTATAGTAGTTACTACTACTCTTTGGTAACGGCAGAGGCAGAGCCGCAGGGCTAATGTTATGGTGGTACTTGGTAGGCGACTGGCGAAAAGTTCAGAATCGGTCGCTTGAGCGCTGCTTATCACAAGCTCATGCGCATTTTAGTCCACATCACATTATAATAACACATATACAAACATACAAGTACAACTGAGCGAGCATACGTCGTATCAGTACGCAGCCCGCAGCACACGACATTTGAATCGGGATTACCTGCGGCATATAACCCCACTATACAGATTCGGTTTGTTTGGGTTTGAAGTTTGGACATAAGTCAGGAAGCCGACACCATATAGTTAGACTTTTTATAATAGAGTCAGCTATGGTAATATTTTCATTAAAATACAGCTATTTTAATTGTTTAATGATCAAGTTCAATCTTACATTGCAAGTTTGATAGTTGCAAATAAGAATTATATTTTATCGGCTCTTTTCTAGGTTATTACAGAATAGTTTATCAGTATTTTTTAATTTACAACAATTTCATTGATGAAACGTTTTTATTAGCAATTATTAAATGGATATATTTTTTTAATTACGTAGGCTTCGAACGATGGAATTCCGACGCCAGCGGTTACTGGTTTTCCACCAGCACCACCCACGTTTGTGCCACCTTTGATGCCAGCAACTCCATTCATACCACCCCCTAATTTACCACCAGGTCCACCAGGAATGATGCCTCCACAGTTTTCTATTCCACCTCCAGGGTTTGGATTTCCAATGGCACCAACAGATCCTAGTGTCATGGGTATGTATTGCAATTTATTATGTGTTGTAACTTACAAATTTTTTTGAGCATTTTTAAATTAAAGTTGTGATTTTTTTTTTATTTTTTTTTATTTTTTGCATGGTTTTACATTGCTTGAATTAAATATTTTTAGCTGTGCCTCCAATTATTACAACTGCTATAGGTGGACCTCCTCCAGCTCCAGCAGCTGCTGATCTAGCAATAAATCCATTATCCGAAAAAAAATCTGATTGGACTGAACATAAAGCACCTGATTCTCGCACGTATTATTATAATACAGTAACAAAACAATCAATGTGGGAAAAACCAGATGAATTGAAAACACCAAGTGAATTACTGTTATCGCAATG
This sequence comes from Trichogramma evanescens, assembly GCA_902732785.1. NCBI lineage: Eukaryota > Metazoa > Arthropoda > Insecta > Hymenoptera > Trichogrammatidae > Trichogramma > Trichogramma evanescens. Next base: position 34,896 of record CACVKI010144347.1, read on the forward strand.
TTTATGGAAAGAGTACAAATCAGAAAATGGAAAAGTTTATTATCACAATGTTGCCACAAAAGAATCTAGATGGATCATTCCACCTGAATTAGAAGAATTAAAAAATAAAATAATAGCAGAAGAAGCTGCAGCTGCCGCCGCTGCTGCTGTCGCTAGTGCTACCAATACGTGAGTCTTTTATTTTATTTATCATTAAATAAGCAAATATAAAGTAAATTGGCATAGATCATTAACTAAACACTGAAACAATTATTTTTTACAGCGGAGGAATGGCTCTGCATCATTTGCCCTCAAATTTAGGTGTTATGCCTCAAACAAATTCAGAATCTATGGGAAAATCAGCAATTGAACAGGCTATGGCAGCTACTCTTGCTGCTATAAATATTCCCACACCACCTGCCAAAAATGATGATGATAGTAATTCTAAGGACTCAGCAGGTGGTAGTAGAAATAGTACACCTGAGCCAAAACTGCCTTTTAAAGATAAGAAAGAAGCTATAGAAGCATTTAAAGATTTGCTACGAGAAAGAGATGTTCCTTCAAATGCAACTTGGGAACAGGCAGTAAAAATAATTCAAACCGACCCAAGGTATCCATCAATGAAAAAATTAAATGAGAGAAAACAAGCTTTTAATGCTTATAAAACACAAAAATTGAAAGATGAAAGAGACCAAGAAAGACTACGGTAAATAAACTTATTATTTTTCCTCAATTTTATTTTATTGAATAATTGCATTATCATTGATTTTTTTTAGCTTAAAAAAAGCTAAAGAAGATTTAGAAAAATTTTTACTAGAAAATGAAAGGATGACTAGTACAACTAAATACTATAAATGTGAAGAAATGTATGGTACTCTAGAAATTTGGCGAGCTGTGGGAGATCAAGATCGCAGAGATATTTATGAAGATGTAATTTTTAATTTGGCTAAACGAGAAAAAGAAGAAGCAAAACAGTTGAAAAAACGAAATACAAAAAGACTTGCTCAAGTTTTAGATATTATGACAGAAGTTACATATAAAACTACTTGGCAAGAAGCACAAGCTTTATTATTACAGCAACCAGCTTTTGCTGAAGATGCAGATTTATTGCAAATGGACAAAGAAGATGCCTTACTAGTTTTTGAAAGTCACATTCGTCAACTTGAAAGGGATGAGGACGAAGAAAAGGATCGGGAAAAGAAACGAAGAAAGCGTCAAGAAAGGAAAAATAGAGATGGTTTCATTGTAAGTATTATTTTAGTGATAATTAGTAATAATGGGTTTAAATCCAATTTTTATTAAATTACTTTATTTTTTAGAGTTTATTAGATGAATTACATGAACAAGGCAAACTTACTTCAATGTCTTTATGGGTGGAATTGTATCCTATGCTATCTGCAGATCTTAGATTTTCAGCGATGCTCGGTCAATCTGGATCTACTCCCTTAGACTTATTCAAATTTTATGTTGAAGATTTAAAATCTCGATTTAATGACGAAAGGAAAATAATTAGAGAAATTTTGAAAGAGAAAAACTTTGAAGTGCAAGTGAACACAACATTTGAAGAATTTGCCACAGTTGTTTGTGAAGATAGGAAATCAGCAACGTTAGATGCTGGAAATGTCAAATTGACTTTCAATTTATTATTGGAAAAGGCTGAAGCTCGGGAAAAAGAACGAGTTAAAGAAGAAACACGAAAGTTTAAAAAACTAGAAGGTGGATTCAAAAATTTATTGAAAACTTTAGATGTTAATCACCTGGTATCATGGGATGAAATTCGGAAAAAAATAGATGAAGAACCAGATTTCAAAGCTATAACTCTTGAAAGTGAACGTGTTAGGATATTTAAAGAATATCAGCATGAAATTGAAGAGAGTTGTAGTCATCATCATATAAGAAGCAAAAAGAAAAAATCTAAAAAGCCTAAAAGAAGATCACGCTCAAAATCACACAGTGTAAGTAAAAACATTGGTTTCATTTATTTTGAATTTTTTGAAGTTCAGATTAAAATTTTAATTTCATTAATTATAGGATTCGGATGAAAGTAAGAAAGAAGCAAAGAAAAAGAACCATCGATCTAGGTCACCTAGTATTGCTACCAAGTCCGATAGTTCTGAATCTGAGCTTAGAAAAGTTAAGAAAAAGAAAAGCAAAAAGAAGAGAGCTCGAAGTCCTTCACAAATGTCATCTGATGAGTCATGTGATAGAAGAAGGAGAGGTAGTATTAGTGAAAATGTTCACCAAGAGCTTTCTGAAGATGAATTAGAAAAGCAGCGCGCAAAATTATTACGAGAACTTCAAATGCAGCAAGAAGATAATTAGATAAAGGTCAATAATTTCAAGTTATAATATATAATATTATATAAACATATTTTTACTAATAAGTTTTGATTTAAACTGTTGCGATTTACAGTTAACTAACAAGTTAACAAATATGAGTACAGTTAGTAAACATGATTTTTATGAATTACAATTAAATATTTATGTACATAATAGTTTAGCAACATAACTTTAATTATGACTTACTATCTTATATAATAAATTGCGACGCTGGTTATGTTTTAAAATGTAACTTATTGTAATTAAAATAGTTTTTTTTTTCTCAAAGACGAGACAATAGTTCCTTTTAATTTGGATTTATTGTGATTGTGTACAGAATTTGGGCTTTATTGGTTTGATTTAGTAATTTCTCTGCTGATCTACTAATTTCTGGTTTGAATGATAAATCTCAGCTGTAATGCCCAAATTGTACAGTTCATCAAGTTTAATACATGTAAAGTCATGATGGATGATTATTCAACTACAATTAAAGTAACAATAAATTAAAAGAGAATTCTAAAAGAAGTAACTTTATTATACAATTCCTTCATTTTTGAACTGATAAGATTTCAAAAACTTATTAGAAAACTCCAGATATCGATTGCAATTTTTAAAGTTTGTTCAGAAAAAGTATTGGATCATGGATGAAAATTGAATTCGAAATATGTAGGTATCATTATTTTTACGTCCCTGAATGCCAAAAACAATGTTACAATAACTTCGCTCTGAATTTTTCGGTGCTTGCAGGCTTACGGATTTCAAATTTAAATTCCAACTATAAATACGGAAATTTTTTTCAAGTCAGCAAACGTACTTGCGCAAGACGCTAATCAAATTATAGTACAATGTTTGTACGTGTCAATCTCATCAAAATTCGACAGAGGTCCTACAAAAATTTAAAATGATGAATGAAACTTTGGCCGAAATGAAGCAATGACGCAAAATATTCATTGCTAAAATCTTGAAAGTAAGAGCAAATAAAAAATGATTTCGAATCAGTGCCTATAGAAATGAGGAAATGCCAGTTCATAAAGAAGACATTTTTTACAATTAAAGCCGCATTTCTGGTTGTAATTTGAAAAAAAACATTATACGATTGGATTTAAATGTCGGATGATGTACACACAAGCGCATATGTGCTCGCAAGTATTTATACAGTTGAAGTAAAGACTACCGTTTGTGTAACCGACAACATATGTGATGAAAACACGCATAGCATGTCCGTGCATTTATGTGCGATACCTCGGACCGTATTCATTTTTGTAAATGCATATACACACATAGGTCAGCGTGTGTTGGTGCATTACAGATTGTCGGTGTTAGTATAAGCATTCGCGAGCGCCCGTCATGTGTGTCGGTGGCTTCCATCGTGTCCGTGTTATATGTGTGTAAGCTGGCCCCGCTGCGAGTTCGTGGGCTGCGATGGATATCCTATATATATACACAACGGCGAACTACGGCGGCGGCTCGAAAGTCGAGAACTCGAGAGAGCGTTCGAGACCCGAGAGTACAGCTGGAACACAGCGAAAGAGCCGAGAAATTATTAGTAGCGGTCGGCCGTTCGCGGCAGTGCCTCATACGTCAGTCAGGAGTTGTCTGCAGCTTTGCACCCATCCCAATTATTAGTAGTGTGCGACAGTAATCCAAGCACGAATCGTGCCACAGACAACACACGCACCGAAGCTTTCGTCGTCTTGTGCTCTTTTAAAGCCAATTGTCATCACAGCTGAGTTAGCTTGCGGCCTTCAAAATGTTGAATCTTTGCAAGCAGTCGTTCCTCGCGAACGCCCAAAAGTGAGTCTTTATGTATCATTATTTTCATTGAAAATCTAACAAAATTCAAATAATGTTTCGACTCGTCGGTGTTTATCGTTTCAATTGACCGGGCGAAGCACAAAGGTTTTTCGCCCTGGGGTAATTTTATTATTGTATCGATCATGCGGACTGTATTATGTGTGTTGCCGATGTAAGCCGTGTAAATGCGTGCAAAGTAAGCTGGCCGTGCTAATTTTGACACTCGCGTCTCGCGTTGGTACGTGCCACATTAGTAAAGTAACTCTTGTCTCCTCAGAATGTTTTGGTCAACGACAATGACTAAGGCCGATATGACGCTTTGCGCTATTCGTGCTACCGCTTTTCGCCTCGGCTGCTAAGGCACACACTTATCGTTTTCTATACGTATAATGCGCATTGCACGCACAAAAACGGCTCACCTGCACTTGGATTTGCCCTGCATACCTTTAAGTGCATATGTGCATGTACGGGTTTTATAATAATGAATGTATCCCATACATATAATACGTGCATCGACAGAGTTCGTGCAATGACGCGTCCTTGCCATTTCTCTCGAAACGCGCGAGACTCGAGAGGCAAAGCGCTCCGTATTATAGGTATAACAATTTCGGAAATTTCCACTCGTGTATACAGCGAGCGGCCCTCGCGCTCATAGTTGTGCCGCATTATAAACGTGTAATGCTACATGAGCGAAGGCTCGATTTCTATGCGAGATCACCCTAATCGACTTTTTTAGAGGCATGTCTCCCGCTCTTTAAAGTTCCACATCACCGAGTGGATTTTGAAATGGATATTTCCATTCGCTGTGATTTACCGAGAAAGCGCTCAGCTGCTCTGTCGTTACGAAATACTTTGAAATTAAATGCAAGCTTCTAAATTCATTCTTGTACTCCTACACGTACATGTATGTGTGGATTTCATAACAAAATACGGACACTTAAAAAGCTGACAGCTATTACATTTGGTACAAAAATATTGCAGCTCAATGAATCTCCAGATGCATAATTTTTTTCGCGTCCATATCGATACAGTCCATGCATACATTTTAGTCTACAAGAATGCCGAAAGTGTATCGCTTCACGAGTTTTTTTAGACTTCACTTTCCCGACTTTTCGAAATTTAAACATACGCCTCAGACTTGTTTTGTTGGAAGAAGTTCTTTGTTTAGATCATGCTGAGCTAAGCTTGATTGAGCTTCTCACAATGTGTCACATGCTCAAGTGCGGGCTTTAAAAGCTTAAGAGTTCGTTCATCTATCTACGTTTAAAATTTTGAATCCGATTCGATAATCGATACGCGAATTTCAAAATCATAAATGAGCTTAAACTATAACTATTACTTCATCTAATCATTCTTTAGATTTATTATCTTATTACAAAGAGAGCCATTTATCATTGTTCATGAATCATTTAAAATTAGAGGGATGCAATTTTGTAGTGATATTTACAATTAATTAAAAATTGTATTATGAATTCTTGTATTGTTTTAAAACAGCTTTCTCTGATTAAATGAAGAGAGCTATGCAAACATTTACTCGTACTTTTTCAAGCAATGATTTATTACAAGTGATAAGACTATTTACACAGCTCATTTAAGCGGATAAAGATAAATAAGTTAATATTTGTCTAGTTTATATTTGCTCAATCATTCCTTTTACTTTATTTGAATTCTCTGTTTTGACATTAAAATTATTGTTAAAAAATTTGTTGTATAATTAATTTATAATAATTATTTTACAGAACGAGTGCAAGATGTTTTGGCAGTGTTTTATCTGTACCAAATCCAAAAGAGTTTCCTCTGGAAAATGAGCCGCTTTTAAGCTATAAAAAAGGGAGTAAGGAGCGAGCAGAATTAGAAAAAGTTTTAGATAAAATGGCTGGCGAATGTGAAGAAATACCCTTGGTAATAGGAGGTAAAGAGATAAAGTCTGATGTAGTTAAATATCAAGTCATGGTAAGTTCATAATACTAATATATTATTATTTGTGTTTTTATTTACAATAGTATATATCTAATCATTATTTACTAAATTTTTCTAGCCACAAAATCATCAACACAAAATAGCCAAATATTATTATGCTACACCTGATCTAATTAAAAAAGCTATTGATGTTTCTGTCAAAACGCAAAGAGAATGGGAGCAAGTTTCTTTTGAAAAACGTTTGGACATATGGAACAAGGCAGCAGATTTGATGGCGACTAAATATCGACAGCAATTAAATGCCGCTACAATGTTAGGACAAGGAAAAACTGCCATTCAAGCCGAAATAGATAGTGCAGCAGAACTAATAGATTTCTTTAAAATCAATGGATATTTTGTAAAAGAAGCCCTGAAATATAAACCTATTTCACCGGATCCTAAAGAAACTCTTAACTCAATGAGATATAGAGGAATGGATGGTTTTGTGGCTGCTGTTTCCCCTTTTAATTTTACTGCCATTGGTGGGAATCTTGCCTATACTCCAGCTTTAATGGTTATTATTTTCACTAATTTTTAGTTTTTATAAAATTACAGTTTATGAAAAATTTGATGAATGCAATTAACATTCATTTATTTTAGGGCAACTCTGTTTTATGGAAACCATCAGATACTGCTGTTTTATCTAATTGGTGGATTTACAAAATATGTAAAGAAGCTGGAGTACCTGATGGAGTTGTAAATTTCGTTCCTGCTCATGGACCAGATTTTGGAGATACTATTACAGCTTCTCCCTACTTATCTGGCATAAACTTTACTGGATCAGTTCCAACCTTCAATCGATTGTGGATGCAAGTTGGAAAAAATATTAATAATTACAGAAATTACCCAAAACTCATAGGGGAATGTGGCGGAAAAAATTTCCATTTTGTACATCCTAGTGCAGATGTTCAATCAGTTGTCATGGGTACTATTCGAAGTGCTTTTGAATATAATGGACAAAAATGTTCAGCTTGTAGCAGAATGTATGTTCCTGAATCTTTGTGGAACGAGGTATAGAATTTATCAATTAAGTTTTTTATCTAAAATCTTAAATTATTCAGTTAATACAAATATAATAATTTTTAGATCAAAACTGGTTTATTATCTACTCGTGACAAATTGAAAATGGGTGATCCGCGAGATTTTTCGGTATTCCTTGGAGCAGTTATTGATGCTGCAGCGTTTAAACGAATTACTGGATACATCAATCACGCCAAGAATTCCCCTGATCTTGAAATAATTGGTGGTGGTCATTATGATGATTCGTAAGTAATTTACATGTGTAAAAAAATTTTAATCAATAGCATATATTTAACGAAATTGATTTGTTTTGTAGGAAAGGATATTTTATTGAGCCAACAATAGTTCAAACTAAAAATCCCAAGGATAAAATTATGACAGAAGAAATTTTTGGACCAGTTTTAACTGTTTACGTTTATAAAGATGCAAACCTTGATGAAACCATGAAGTTAGTTGAATCAAGTACACCTTATGCATTGACTGGAGCTATATTCAGCCAAGATGAGTGAGTATTTTAGTTTAGATATTATTTATATTAGTTTTGTGATATTAAATTTCAACTTTTGATACTTTATTTTATAGAAAATGGGCAAAACGAGCTCTGGAAGAGTTCAGATATAGTGCTGGTAACTTTTATGTCAATGACAAGTCTACAGGATCTGTTGTAGGTCAACAACCTTTTGGAGGTGCTCGTATGTCTGGAACAAACGATAAAGCAGGCGGCCCACATTATGCTTTGAGATGGGCTTCACCTCAATCGATTAAAGAAACATTTGTACCTCTTAAAGAGTATGATTATGAATACATGCGTTCGTAAACTTATTTCCTCCACAAGTGTGTCTTAATTATTGCAATAGAGTAGTATACTAAAGTGGACTTAATGGTAAACTAGTATTTTTTGAATTACTTAACGCATTTTAAACTATTAAATTAAATATGAATCCACTTTGATTGTACAATAATATTCAGAAAAAAGTCTGGTTTTTTACAGACTAGATAATCAAATTCACTCATCTGATTTTTAGAATATTTTAGTTCCTTTAACTGCCAAGTGTATTCAATTTTGGGTATTATTCTTGTAATAAAACTTCAAGAAAATCTGTAGATAAACATTGAATGCATAAAAGTTTTTCTACCATCAAGTGATAAACTGTTTAATAGATCTGAAAAATTAAATTAAGATTCTTTTATAACAAAGCGTCTAGATGTAGGTTGATAATTGTTTGTAAGATGAGTGTAAAAAACTGTTACAGCAATTACTTTAAATATTTACTTTTTCGTATGATCAAGGGGCGCTGCTAGCACTTATCTGTCAAGCTTGACAGACGAGTTGTAGTTCAGCATATACATTGCAAACGGGTTTTTCGTTTGTATTTACAATAACAAAGACAAATAATGAGACTTTTATCGTTTTGCTTTGAGGATGCGGCATTTGAAGGCCACTGGCGGGCTTACTTATTGTAATGTTGTAAAATTATGTACAAAAGACACTGATAGTTGATATTTTTAAAAATCATGTCAAGACTTGAGATTATCTCTCAACCCCTGTTAAGACGTTACCGACGTCGTCATAGAATCTCAAATAAATAGCTTTGTAATATAATATAATTTGACACTTGTATTCAACCACCAATAACTATATAAAACAAAAATTTATTGAACAATTTTATAATTATACTTATTCTTTTACCCATGCCACTGTTAAAATATTGACAATAATAGATTCAGCTTGGAGTTTTTAAATCAAATTAAATTCATGATTATAAAATTTTTCAGGATGTAATTAAAATCAGGCAGTTAAGGATTTTGGTTTCATGAAAACGAGTATGACAGGTGAATTAGGCTTCTCACCAAATGTCTTTCAAAAAATGGTACTTCAATAAAAATTCGATGCAATTACATATGTTCTCAAGTTTTAGTTGGTTTATTATCTTTTAATTCAATTATACTGGACTAGAAATCATAAGAACGGCAGGAGTTTCATAGGATACTGGGAAAATGTATAAAACAAGATGAAAAAGAAAAATTACATCATTTTGACATACAAAATCATTTATTCATAGAAAAGGACACTTTATACTAGAACGTACTGTCTTATGATTCTTATGTAGCCTAGAGAAGGTTTCCACCATCCTGGATAACCGAGTAGTAAACAGACTCGTTCATTCGTCTATCACATATCGTATAAAATATGCAGTGATTCGTATGAATAAAAAAAAGTATAAATTACGAAAAAATACGTTGTAGTTAATAGCGATGAAAAGACAAATTGTTCATCATTATGTAATGGCTCTTAAAAAGTATAGCTTATCAAAGTAAGTAATTGTGAATTATAACTATATGAATAGCAAAACCAACTGCCACTAGGTATTGTGTCTAATTACGCAACTTTTTTCATCGTGCACCTTGAGAGGCGCTTGCATATAAAATGATTATATGCGTACGATGAGAATTGCCCACTTTTATTTATATCTAATAGCTTGATGGATTGTTTACATTGTTACATCGTTTGACAGATTACGATCAACAACCGAAGTCAGTAGAAAAAAACCGATCATATTCTTACAATGTGTGCGTATGTATATAGCTCGTACGCAAGTATTATTTTTATCGATATACGAATCACAACTCGTTCATATGTTTCATTTTTTTGTTCGGATTTTTTTGTTGCTGTCAATATAATTAATACGCATAATTAATATGTGTTGTTTATCATGTATACATAACACATTCAAGTACACCTATAAGTATCATATTTTCTATGAGACACAGATAATATACATGCTCGCGTGCACATCAACACCCACACATGCATTTACACACTCCCACACATACATACATACATACACTGCACAAACGAGTAGTGCACAATTGTCATTTACTAACGAAACATTTAAACATCTATCGCTACGTTATTACATTTATTATTATGGAGCTTTAACAACTAGAGAGGGATTGTTTTAGTTGCCGCATGTAGAGTCGGCTCAAGCCGCGCAGTCTCTCGACATTTTTTCTTGTCGAGTTACCCAATTTCAATTTAATTCGAAAATGTAAGTAACTCCGAGCTTTTATCCGAGTGAGCGAGTGGACGCGCCATGACCACTGCCCGGCCCGGATAAAAACGATACATTCTCAAATATCGACGACTGAGTCGCGAGCCGACGCCGCGGCGCCCCGAGCTTTCTACTTCAATGGAAGGCTGAAGATTTGCTGATCGAGCAAAATGTACAAGTGTGTGCCTGCAGCCTATCCGAGCGTCGAAGTAAGTAGAATTACCGTGTCAAATTATTTTTGGCTTAGACGTCGTCACGAATGTTAATTACAAAAAAATTTATCAAATAACTTATGCAGAAAAATCCGATGAATTTCGAAATTAATTTTTTTTTTCAAAGTCTACCAGTCGGACTGCTCGGAAAAGTTGTTATTCCTTCATCGCTAAACAAACAAATAAACGACGAGAAAAAAATGTTGTAATTATCAAATTCATGGTTTACATATTGCTCTTTTTACGCTTCTCAATTTTTTGAATCGGGTGAGAGTTTTAAAAAATTACTGAAAAATAAAAAATGAGCCGTTATCACTAGTGTATCTCACGTTCTCAACTTTTTCGCACGCGACATTAATTGTTAATTGTTGCTTGAGATTATTAAACGTTACTTAAAATAATTTAATTTCATCGTGTAAACACTAATCGCGTTGTTAAAAAATCGTCAGCTCACCGGAGAAGCAAGTAGTTTTTTGTATACTCGGTCTTCCGCGCGAGCCGATGAGTAAGTATTAAAAAAAAAAAGAAGTTTTCATTCCATATAGTATCGAGTTTTTTTCTTTCTTTTTCACAGAATAGTTTTTTTTCAGATTTTTCTGAGCGTACCGCGTAAGTTATTCCATGGCTAAAAATGCGTTTTCACTTAACATTATAACATGATAAAAGTTTATAAGAATTATATACAGTGACAAAAATAAAATTAGAAGGAAAGTATGCCCTGCCATCAATTAATATATCAATGAAAAAATTCTAAGGAAAAAAATAAAGCATATAGTAGACTGAAAGCGCGTGTGATTCGATCATGACTTTCCACGTCTCGTTTTTAAACTCTTCGTTTTAAGGGAAACACTTTGAAATGAGCTGGGTGCGCGATCCAAATTTCGGTTCCTGAAAACTAGGAAAATATTTTCGAATCAAGTTTAATTTTCGTCAATTGCGACACGTTTGTAGAGAAATGGTATTATTATGAAAATCCGATAGTACTAGTGCAACACAAGAATTTCCCTCTTAACGAATAGCTTATAAACTATAATGCGTTTCTTATCACTTGCTACTCTCAACTACATTAAACATGAATTTTACTTTATGTATCATATATATAATATACTCGGCCGTTATGATTTGGCACCGTAGTAATTGAATTCGTTCACGCTTTGATCCACATTTACTTTGTCTAACATTTCTATATACGTATAGATGTATAATGATATATACATACACATATACAAATAAATATATGTTTATGTATATAAGATATATATATATTTATATATAATCATATAAATATGTATAAATTTGTATATATGTATAAAACAATATAATATTTATATAAAACGTTTACATTTTGGCCACTCAGTTCGCGATCGCCTGCTAATTAATTGTCTTTGTCTAAGGCGATTTCTACAGAGGTAGATATAAAATTTCAATTCACACTTACTCGCGCACTTTCTCAACGAAGAGTCATTCAATCGTTTCATTCATTCGATCCACTCACGCTCGCATTCGATTATTTTTGTACAACGCCTATTACTCGCCGCAGTACTTTGTTTTTTTTTTTTATTTTCTTCAAGTCGAATTTTCAACGTAACCCGTTGAATCCAAGTTCTTTTGCCCCTAACGAATTATTACTTTAATAAATGGCTCATCTCCTCCTCTTCCTGGCAGCGGCGTGCGCTATCATTTCCTTCAGCATTGGACTCGCCGAGCACGCCTTGGGCTCGCACTGCATCTTGCCGTCTCCGCCGCAGCTGTAAAAAAAATTTCATAGGCGTTAAAAAAGAATTCAGGAGTAACTCGGACACGAGATCAGAACAGAAAGCAAAAACACTTACATGCAACTCATGCAGGGTCCGGACTTGGTTCTAATGTCCTCGCCGACTCGGTAGGTTCGGTTTCCAACTTGGCATCCTCCGCGATTGACGCTTCCCTTGTACGTGTTGGTGTAGAAGTGAGGCGACACCGTCGTCGTCGTTGTAGTGGTCGTCGTCGTCGAATTGTAAGCGAGACCCGTCGAGACCGGACACGAGTATCTGGGACAGCAGAAGCCGGGAATCGGCTGCTCCGTGCAGGCGGATATCGGCGGCGGACAGCTCTGCTGCAGACAGATTATGTCGCTGCGGAAGCAGAAGCAGAAGTCGCAAGGATCGTCGCGCGGGATCTGCTGAGCCGACATGTAGATTTTGCCGCCGTATCGGCAGGTGCCGGGGCCGAATATGCTGGTGTCGTCGTAGTCGTCCGGATCCGAGGGCGTGATGTCTCCGCTCTCGGGCGGGAAGTCACTAGGACTGTTGGACTCGACGATTCCTTCGTCGGGGCCGGCGGGTCTCTTGTGGCCACCGTCAACGTCGGGCTCGTTGTGGGCTGCCTCTTCCTCGTGCGATCCGTGACTCATTTCGTCGATCGCTTGGGAATCGACCGAGTGCTGTTCTTCTTCGGTGCTGCTCACGTAGCTGGCTTCGCTCGACGATGCCGATTCCGTGCTCGGTGCGCTGAATTCCGTCGATGCTTCTTGTTTCACTTGGCTGTCTTCTGGTTTTTCACTGAAACTGGGCATAGTCGGAGTGACGTCCATTGTCGCGACATCTTGAGGTGTGATTTCTTTCATCTCGTCGGTAGAGACGACATCGGAGGAGTCGCTCGGAGCAATAGGTGATGCCGAAGTTTGCTCCTCGGGTTGGGCTTCAATTTTGATGGATTCAATGGTCGTGGACGATTCGTTATCCAAAGTTTCTTTAGGAACTTCGGATTCCTGTATTGTTTCTTGCGTACTCGATGGTTCTTCGAAGATCGCAGTACTTGACTTCTCCGTTGTTGCTGATTCGGACGAACTAACATACGATTCAGTAGTTTTTGCCTCTGCTTCAGCAGTTACTACATCTTCGACAACGACTGGAGGTTCGGTTGGATTTACTGCACTGTCGGTAGTCTCTGCTTTTGGTGTTACTGTAAATGTTTCCTCGCTAGTTTTTTCGACTTCTTCAGCAATCTTGGATGTTTCTGTAGATTCTTCTTCTTTTGGCGTTTCCGACGAAACTCCAGGAACAACTTCGCTAAGATCTTTGTTTGCAATAGTTTCGTCGATCGTAGATGAAGTTTGAGTAGACGTCTCTTCGATTTCGGAGGCCTTTGAAGATTCATCACTGGGGATGATTGGAGCTTCGGAGCTACCTCTCAAAACCTCGTCAGTCGTGGTATAGGTTACCGATGATGACTCTTCTTCAAATCGAGACGTACTGTACGCGGATGTATTATCTAATCCGGACGCAGTTGAAGATTCATCCTTCATTATTGTAGCATCGGTAGGTGTTTGCTCTTGTTCCGGACTCTTTTCTTCCATCGAACTCGATGGGATTTCTGGTTTTAGAGTTTCTGGCAATGGGGTGGATTCATTTTGTAAAATTTCATCGGGAAGAGAGCCTGATGCGGGTGTAGTAATTTCATTTTCTAATCCCATATCTTGACTTGTTTTTGTTACAATCTCTACAGTTTCATCTGGAATCGAAGTTGAGCCGATATTTTTGTCATCCAAGGATGGTTTTGTCTCATCTTCGGAGATGATTTCATCGATCCGCTTAGCCGTCGTTGACTCATCCATTGATACGCTGCTGAAAGTAGTTACAATAGGTTCTTCGAATGCAACAGTTGTTTGTTCAGCTTGATCGACATTGTTTTCGCTGACTCCGGATGCAGTCGTTCCTTCAATTTCTGATTTAATTTCTTCTGACGAACTGTCTGGTTCTGTTTTTATTGGAGATTCTGTGGATGAAGGAGATTCAATAAGTAGATGCGTCGTACTTTCAGTCAATTCAACTTGAGGTTCAGTAGTGTCGTATTGTTTTGAGCTCGATTCTATATCCACGATGTTTTTATCTTCGTTTGATTCCGTAGGTGAAACTGGTTCAAGTGTAGATGATAATCCATCTCCTCTTATGTCAATTTCAGCCCCTTCGGTACTTATTGGGATATTTTCTGCCTCGTTGATCGGGCTTGGTGTCTTCTCTTCCATTTCTGGCATGGGTGTTGAGGACTCTTTGTCCATATCTGGAATGTTTGATTGATCCGAGGATGCCTTATCTTCTTGAGTAGATACAATTGCAGGAGTAATGGTTGTGCCGTCGACTGACAAACCTTCCATTGGTTGAGATTTATCTTCCTCGTATTTTGGAGTATGCTGCTCCGACATCTGATTGTTCACTTGTAATTCTACACTTGGAGCAGAATTGCACGTGTAAATCGGACAACACATGTTCGGATCGGAGAGCATCGAGCAGTTCGTTAAATCTGCAGGAGGTGGCGAACATTTGATAATTTCACATTTGACTATACTACTGACGCATTGGCAACTGATTTGGCAAGGATTCGCAGGTGGAATCGCTGAGTTATTGATATAAGACTGTCCGTCAACGAGACAATTTCCTTCACCAGGAATTCCAGATGATTGATTCTCCGTTAATATTTCGTTTGTATCCTGAGAATGACTAGATTCTTCTTCAGATTTATCCATACTTTCGGGAGATTGAGTTGATTCTGGACTGATGGGTACACTTGGCTCCTCGATCTTAGAATCATCTTCGATTGGGGTGTTGGGAATTTCAGTCGAAGATTCTAAGGGTATCGATGTAATTGGTGGTTGAAGATCTTCTGGTAATTTCTGTGCTTCTTCTGCTTCATCTGGAACTATTTGCTCGGATGATTCTGTACTCACACTAGCTGGGGCTGTGTTGACATCGATTTCTTCTGGTGATTTTTCGGAAGTTTCGGAGATGTTGGGATCATTCGTCTGAGACTCGATAATTTCAGGATCAACAATTTCTGGCATTGCGCTAGAAGGCCCAACCATGCTGGATTCATCGGTTTTGTCGTATTTAGGAGAAGTTTCTGGTTCTCTTACAATAGCATTATCTCCGACTGACACGTTTGTGTTTTCTTCATCGGAAGTTGGGGGCATAATTTCTTTCTCATCTTCAGATACCTTAGTATCTACAATCGGTGTCGTCATGTCAAAATCGTCTGTACTTTCGTGTTTAGGGAGTTCTTCGCGCGGAATTTCTTCAGTTTCTTTTATTTCATTTTCTAGACTTGGCAGTGTAGTCATTTCTTTGGCATTTTCATCACTTGGTTTTTCAGTCATTCCTGTATTTGAGTCAACGAGAGAATCTATTGGGGATTCGGAAGGTGGTTGTTCAAATGGAGCCTTGGGAGTAATGACAACGGGCGTTGTAAATTCTGTACTTGAATCTTCTTTGGGAAGGTCTTCGTATACTGGTGTAGATGGCTGTCTGTCAATTTCGTTACTTGAGCTCAACGGTGGTAAATAAGTTGTTGATCTTGTTTCAAAAGTTTCGGGTTGCATATTATTCACACTTTGTGGCGAGTCACTACCCATTGGAAGATAGCTTTGTGTTACTTCATCTATCACAGCATCATTGTCTTCAGCTTTATGTTCAGGAACTCTTTCTGGGATCGGTATACCCGTTGATCCTTGTTCGTAAGTTCCAGACTTGTCGTCAACTGGCGTCTGTGTCGATGACTCAGTGAAGCTTGGTACGTTTGCATTGTCGTCTTCGTTCGATGAAATAATTTCTGGACTAAGAGTTGTCATAATTTCGAGTTCTTCAGCTTCATCACTTGTAGAGCTTGATGAAGATTCGTCTCTTGATCCTGGAGTCGTTATAAATTCAGATTCAACAGACCTATCTGTATAATTGGTGAGATCGGAATCTTCTAATTTAGATTCATCTAATACATTTGGTTTCGTTGAAAATTCAGGTTCTGTTGACTCATAAGTTTCCTCTGGATTTTCCGAACTAGTTTCAGTTTCCTTAATCGTGAGAATTTTGTCTTCTCCTTCGATTATGCTCGGCTCTGATGACTCACTAATAATGGATTTGTCGGTTACTCCTACGTGTGATTCTTCGACCGAAGCGAAAGGTGTTGTTGCAGGTATTTCCTCATTTCTATCATCGAAGAATACTGTAGTCGGAGAATCAGAAATGGGGAATGGTGTATGATCATCTCGAGGACGCACCGATGAAATTTCAGAAATCACAAGAGCATCTTCAGTGGCAGTTGGCATTGCATTGTCTTGATCTAAGGTCGGAGCTGGTTTTTCCTCAATTTCGCTAATTTTAATATCTGGAGTAATGGTAGTTCTTTCTTCTTCCATTGTTTGATATGGGTCTTGAGTAGTTATCGATTCGATTATTTCTTTAGCTTCTGGAGTCGTCACTAAGCTACCTGGACTAGAAGATTCACTAGATACTTCTGATTCTTTATTCATATTTGTATTTAAAGTAGAAGACTCTTTCTCAAACTCATCTACTTCATGGTCAATAATTGAGCTTTCACTGATGGGAGTCTTCGTTGTTTCAGAAACTTCATCAATGACAACTGCATTTGTAAATTCATTTTCAGCGGAACTAGTCGTAGTAATTTCGGGATGAATTACCGAAGCATCTGCTTCAGTAGATTGTTTCATTTCGGCGTCAGATTCCGTTGATGATTCTGCAATTTTATTCACTATTTCTTCTTCAGACTGCGAAGGAAGTTCTGAAGAACCAGGCGAGGGTCGAGAAATTTCATTGTCTGTTTTAGGAATTGTGTCTATCGGGGCTTCCGAGCGATCCTCAATCGGTTCGATCGGTGCTTCAGTTGGAGCTGGTTGATCCTTATCCAATCGCTGAGTTGAAGTGTCAGAAATATCCTCGGGAGATTTCGTCGGTATAGATTCGGGAATTTCATTTCCAATCGATGAAGATTCTAATAATGAACTATCACTCGTGGGTTGCTCAGCACCAACAATCTCTTCGGGGATTGAGTTATCAGCACCGGGGAATATTTCCAGAATTTCCATGGTTGTATTGTCGGGAGCTGAAACGAACAAAAATTAAATTAATAAAAAACTCGATAAATGTTCATGGAATGTTTTTTTTTCAATTTACTTACCACAATGATAAGTAGGACAGCAGTTGCTATCAAGCGGTGGCAAAGCTGTACAATTTTTGCCATGGAACTCCATTGGTTTTTCACATTCCTGAACGGCGCAGGCAATCTTGCCGTGCAGACAATAACAATGCTGACACGGTTGAATGGTGTAAATTAATTCTCCGTCCTCGTACATTTTACCTTCGTGATCGCACTGCGGTGGCTCCTCCCGTGGTGCCAACGTCGTTGTCATGATCAGACCCGGAGTCGTGTCCATATCTTCGTATTCTACGGGATATAGGAAATTCATTTAAAATTTTTGCTCGATTTCAGATAAAATGCGTATTATTAAAAAAAAACCTACCGCAATTGTACTTGACTGGACAGCAAATTCCATCTTGATAAACGGGCTTGCAGCCAGCGACGCTGAGTGTGCATTGTTGCATAAGACAGGTCGTCTTGTTGCGTATGCAATAACAAAGTTCGCAAGGATTATGGGGATCGAAGGGCATCTGCGCTCCGTCGGCGTAGAATCTTTCGTCGACGTTGCAGCCGTAAGTGTCGGGGAAGCCAACGTCGGTCGGACCTGGCAGTTCCTTCGAAGGTGCGCTCGTCGTCGAAGTCAGCAGCTGCACCAGTACTTCGGGACACGTGATGACTGGACAGCACTGGTCCGGTCGCTTTTCCACCATGCAATCTTGGCCGATCGCTTTCGTGAAGGGACAGACTCGCAGGTAGCATTGGAGCATGCGGTTATGGCACGTGCAATTTAAGCAGGGTTCATTTGTGATAATTCTTGCACCTTCTTGGTAGCGCTGATTGTTGTAGTAACAGCCTCCTAGATCAAAACGCACAAATCATTTTAATGATTTAACATTCTTCGTAATTTATTGATTTTTTATCCTTCATCGTAAAAAATGATTTTTAAAAATTAATAAAAAATTCATTCAAATTCCATTCTTACCATCGTATTCGGCTATCTGTGTCGTTTCTGTTTCTTGGACAGGTGCTGAAACAAAAATTGAGTTCGAATTATAAACTTTAGTTCCAGTATCATTCATTTTTATTCGTTATTAAGGTTTGGTATTTAATTAATCAGAAATTATTTGATGTATTATTTGAACATTTTTAGATCACAGCGGTATTTACCATCTTTCATAGATTTTCTTAACTATACAAAATTGAAGTGTCGGAAGCCGAGATGGAAATGATTGTATTTGTCTGCGAAGTACTTGAAAGCTACAAAGAAAGAGTGACACATTTTGCCTTTAAACCTCACTGAGAACGACTGCGAACTGACTAAAGCTTTTTTCTATCTGCGTTGGCCCATAATTTTCCTTTTCAGTTTGCCTCGCCGTAAGTATTCTTTGTCCAGTCGTTTCTTTTGCGTTGAAAGTTAAGAGATCTGTTTTGTTGTACGCGGTAGAGATTGAATTTAATTATAATTCGACATCTCATTGTACGAATTATCAAACTTTTTGCAGACCCGTCCTTTTGTCGCCTTTATGAAATATATCTTTCGAGCGCGGAGCTTTTCATCGCAATTTTGATTGTTGTCTTTTACTAAGACAAGATTTAATTTCAAAGTACGAAATTAATTTGATATTTTGCTTGAAAACGGTATAAACGACAGTGTTTTTAAAAATTTACACCACACCATTGTATTTTTTTTTTTGTTGAGGTAAAGCCACTCGACCAATTTGTCGTAAGCTTGCGAAAAACCGTTTGGATGGAAAAATCACGGGCAGAAAAAAAGTCGCAACATTCTTTAATGCTTGGCGCATGTTAAGCAGCCTGTACATTTAAATAGCTCTGGCATTGTAGGCGGAACGAAATGCTAAATCGAAAAGTGATCGTTTGATCGTGAAGAATATTACAAACGACTAGGCTGCTCATTAGAGGAGAGCCAGAGGTATCTGTGATTTTCAAAATAAGTTCTCAAGCCGAGAGAAAGAGAAGCGATAAGGGGCCTCTCTCTCTCTCTCTCTCGAGCTGGAACTATATAGCCGAGCGGATGTACGTGTAGCAAAGTGTTGTGCTGTTGCAAAATAAATTAGGCATTTTTGCTCTCTAGCTAGCCCCTTAGTCAAAGAGATGTTCTCTAATTAAAGATTAAGCATACATACATAGCGGAAGAAAGAAAGAAAGAGAGAAAAAACGGGGAGGGAGAAAAAGAAACGAATAGAAGAAAGAGAGAGAAACGGCTAGGATTCGTGACCAACGATCGCAAGAGAGCAACAGAGAGAGAAAGAGAGAAAGAAACGACGAGAAAAATGCCTAATGAGCGTCTTGGCCTTGGAGGTTGGCGCTCTCGTATGTAAGAACATCGGCATGGGCATCCTCGCGAGCAAAGATACCAATACACCTCCCTCTAAGAATATTTGAATTCGCATTGAATAGAAAAAAAATTGTTAGAAGGAAGAAATTTCGGTTACCGAGTTCACTCGATCCGCTTGATTTTCTATGTTTTTAATAATGTGATATTAGGAAGTGTTACGATTGGATGCAAGTTATTCGATGGAAAAAGTAGCGTAAAATTATTTTAGTAGACAGCTAATAGCGGAGTATATTTATAAATGCATAAACAAGCCGACGCGGTGGTGGCTGGCTGCGGCGAAAGAGTCGTCAAGCAGAGATACGGAAGATTAATTTATTCGCTCCTCGAGGGCTGAACGTGTAAGGACGATCGGTATCTTTCTCTCTCGGGGGCTCTCTCGCTCGAGTACAATAAGCGATTAATAAAGTCACAAGGCGAAATTGCTGCCTTGCGCGCTTGCCGAGTAGCAGCAGCCTATATACTTACACGTGCGAGAGAAGGAGCTTGGAGCGCGCGGCGATGTTTATTAATGAACGTCATGCGACGATCTGCAGTCTTAACAAACGTGCATTACTCTTAATTAACGAATCATGCTGCGTGTTCCAAGCTCTCGACGCCGAATGCATAATGATAAATGTCGCGCGCGCGAGGACTCGTTTGGTATCCTCTCCAGAACTCGACGAAATCGTTTTTTATTTAGAACGAGCCAAAATTATTCGTTAAAATAGGAGCTCCGTAGAACATCCAGAGTCGATTGCAGCAACAGCCGAGCATGCAGCTATATAGGTGCGATATTCCGATCGCGGCAAGGCTCCCGTACTCGATAAGTTCAAGTTCACGGGACACACTTTGCTCGCAATTTTTCTCGTGCTCGTTATAAGGAGATCGGTGCCAACACACACACACACACACACACACACAGACTGACAAAAGGCAAGGCACACACAGAGAGTCAAGGCAGAGCCGGAAGACTGGCGGCCTTGCTCGCGCCTCAAGTTCATTACCATCGACCTACACCGAAGCCACTCGTGCCGCTCGTATATGTACGCTATTACATACACGGACTATATCTGCCGCCGCTTGCGGTAGTCGACTTTTATACACGTCATTGTTCGCGAATCCGAATGGATCGAGGCAAGTGAGAGGTTTCCGCCTCATAATATACATTTATGGATTATATACTACGTCGAGTTGGAGTTGCACCGTATGTAAGCTCGATCTGCTGCAGCATAGCATCCTATCGTTCGGCCGCGATGTATCTCGATCCCACACACCTTTTCAGGTTGTTGTTGCGTGCCCCCTTGCGAGCTCCTCATACGTGGAGCACTCGACTCGAGGAGCTTGTGTATAATGAAAATAATTTCGCACGACTTTTTACGCGTTGAATTACATAATTGCAAGTTCAGCGAACGGGCTATGACGCGCTGTCTCTCTCTCTCTTTCTGTATACTTTGAACACCCGCTCGGCAGAAATTGTTTCCGGTCGAGTGTGGCGCGCACAAGATCGCGAGCGAGCGGCTTATTTGACACTGTGAGCTCGAGGATTCGTGCGATTTTTTTTTCTCGAGCGATTCTCGAAATCAGTAGTCATCCTAATGTGTTTCGGCATATTATTACATATCCTGTATAATATTCACGATAGATGGATCGCTCAAGCATTGGTTCGATCGATGCGCTAGCATACATTCAGGTGTAGCAGCAAAAGCAGCCGCGCAGGAACACGAACTCGATGCACTGCTAGTGCAGCAGGGCCGTTATTCCGACCCCCCGTGAGTCGCGAGGGCCGTCTCTATATATGCTCCAAGCTCGGGTCACATATTAGTCGATAAATCGTCATGGGAATAAAGAGGATCGATGAGAGATTGCTCGTCAAAGCCAGCCAAGAGATCGCTCGAGCACGAGGCGCGCGTGCGCCGTACAAAAGTTTGCCAGCCATCCTCTTTATTTTCTAACTCATTTCGATGTACCGCGTAACATCAATAAGACAAATCGAATCCTAAGACAGGACCTCGCGTCGATCTTCGGTCCGCACGAAATAAAAAATGTAAAAAGCAGCAGCTGCGTGCGCGAGAGCAAAGTTTGCCCCGGCGCAAGGTGCACAGCTCAAACGACCCAGATGCAGCTCGCCGCGACGATGACGAATAGGTCGTTCTCTCTTTTTAAGCGCGTTACAAGTTACAAGCTCGCGAGTCGCGCGCGCGATCGGTCAGTGACTTTTCAACTTTGCTGCAGAGAGGCCCGACGCGTACATATATATGTACAATATACGTCATGCGTGCACTGCGAGCGCAGTTACGCGTGCAGAGACATGTATGTACTTACGTGTACCGCACGCGTATGCACACGCGTGCCAAGTGCACTTCAGGTGTACACCTTATACATACGCATATATACAACTGACACAGAGACTCGAGGCAGCTGTATGCTCTCCGCGCTGATTATTTTTACAGATTAAACGCGTAGTTGTACCTTACATGCGCTTATATTTATATCGTGCGTATATTATATACGATGCAGCACACGCGAGATGATTACGAATCCTTGCACTCTCTAATCGCGATTGCTTATTCTTTTTTTTTTATAATTATCACAACCTCGCGTATCAGTTTTATCGAGGGACACCGCGAGAGTTGCACCTCGATGATCATTAATTGACCGTGTACATATCTATGTACGCGAGTTGTTGGTCGCGCGTAAATTTCGACGAGGCAGACATTCAATGGCAGCAGCAGCAGATTCATTATGATCGATGAGTTATTACGCAGGTACATGATAAATAGCATATACGCGAGTCGTTTCTTTGGGTAGCTGCGGGACGAGCCGGAGTAGTAGTACACATCGTTTGTCGCGAGGTTGCTCAAACGAGTCATGATTCGTCGCAGCGATGATCGATCAAGCAGCCAAGGCAGAGAGAGAGAGAGAGAGAAAACGCAATTACGCGCGAGAGGCGGCGGTGGCTGACAAAAAAATCTCGAAATTTATCGACGCGTCGAGAGCTAAGAGACTTCATAATCGCTCGTTCGATTCATTTGTATTATTTCCAGTGGCGATGCAATCGCATAATTAAGTCGGTGCGCGCGACAAGTCATCGCGCGCGCCGGAGAAAGAGAAAAAGAGTCGCGCTTAAGCGAGTGCGCATATTAATAGTCGACTTGGCTCGATTTGATGTTAATTGGCCGTAATACCAGCGGCGTAATATAAATACAAGACGCGGCAGCGACGACGACGACTGGACGCCTGTCGGGCACTGCGAGACTCGCGTGCAAATAATCCGTCCGCGTCGCTCGCGAGCTGCAATTCGCACCGAGCGACTCGACCATACTCGACACATAACGCAGTACCTATAGCGCGCATTAAGGCGAATCGCGCGCAGATAGTTATAAGGTATTCCTCGCTCATCGCGCCGTTTAATAGAAATGCGAAATTTCCGCCTCTCTCGAGGCAACGGTGATTCTCTCTCTCGGCGCGTCTGTGCGCACTGCACTGCACACTACGCTAGGCACATATCGAAGAAGCTTCGCTCGACGATTCGCGCGCTTGCGACTCCGTTTTCGTATGCAAACAGAAAAATATATAGGTAGCTGCTCCTAGGAAGCGCAGCAGCGCAGAGTCGTCGTCGACGCCGTCCGTTCGACGGCGACGCGTGTGAAGCATTTATATGTGCGCAGGTATAAGCGCGAATGCAAACGCGTCCGTCCGTCCCCGTCCGTTCGAGCAACTATAAATATATGTAACTTGGCAATTGGCAAGCCGTAGCAGCTAAAAAGTACGCCAATGTTGTAGCTTGGAAAAACTTCTCTTCGTTTATAAGAACGTGCATAGAGTGTAATTGAAGCGAATTCTCTCAAGTATACTGCATGCACGGGGCGCCGATCGTGCCTGGCCTATAGCTCAGCTGCACCGCTGCACACATGCATATTTGCGCGTGTCTCGACGAGAGAACGAGAGCCAGAGTAGATATACGTAACTCGCGCAATTTTCACCGAGCTCCGTGGCGCGAGATCCAACTATTACAGCTTATATTGTATACACACACACACACACACACATACACACGGGAGCCAATCTGCCTTGTAATGACCGCCACGAGCGAATCCTGAGCTTCTCTCCATATTATAATATTTGTGCAAGTGTGTGTGTGTGAATTGTATATAGCGCGATACTTGCACTGCAGCTCAGATGCATGCATGCGATGATATGCTGTTGCAGTAGTGCAGCAACGTCAGCTCTTGGGGCGAGTAGCAGCAGCAATCCAGATGAATACATAAATACCCATAATATATTTGCGCCCCGGCAAAATAGTTATTATTAGCTATCGGGGTATGTAATATACATATTTTATAATAGTCGGCCTTGGTGCGCAGTTGCAGTTTGCTACCAACTACCACAGCCACACAGCTTCACATATTATAGGTATGTACATGCTCGTGGATTCTCGCAAAGTTTGTTTACATTTAATATGCCACATTTATCGCGTCCGATTGCAGGTTTCGCTTACGTGTAGTTTGCATTGGTTCGAGCTTTCGTGTGGAAAATTGTCGGCTGCATGCGGCGAGCGATCGCAGCGAGATTTTCAGCGGGGCCCCTGTCTGTTGCACACATAGTAGTAGTGCAGTCACTGTACATGCGGTCAAAGGCAGTCGCCACGCAAGCATGTAGTTGCACTGCTTATACCACTAGCGGGATCGACAAAACAGAGCACAAAAGTCGAAAAGACAGAAATACATATACGTGCATATAATCTTTGCGCGTTCATCGAGTCGAGGCAAGGAAGAAGAAGGCAGCGAAAGAGAGGGAGAAAGAGCCGAGTTTTTCTCGTTTCCGCGAATGAGCCTCGCAGCGAGTTTTGCGAGTCGCGATCGTGTGTTTCCGGTGAAAAAATAGCCGCGCTCTCTCTCTCTCTCTCTCTCTTGGGCTCGAATCGCACAAGAAGCTGGAGCAAGGGGAGAAAAGAAGAGCAGCAGGTAGATAGGTAGGTAGGTAGGCTGGCTCTACTCTATATACAGCACATCTTGTTGCCGATGCATATACACGTGCGATAGTATAAGTTCGTCTATATATATAAACGCGTAAAACACGCTCGCTCGTAGGTCTATATATAGCTAGGCAAAAAAACAGCGAGACCTTGAAAATAAAGTAGAGAAGCAGAAGCAGCAGGAGCCGAGCTGCTGGGCGCTGCGATGAAGAGCCGCGGCCGGTACACCTGGCGATTTCCATGCGCTCTTCGCAGAATCGAGAAAAGGGCTTTAGTGATCTCCTTGCGAGAGGGAGAGAGAGTGAAAAGAGCGAGGGTACGTATGCGAATAGAAATGAAACGATCCGGTACGCGGGAGAGATGCGCTGAAGAAGAAGAAGAAGTAGAAGAAGAAGCAAAAGGAACGGAAGAAAAAAAGTGCGCAGCGAGAGAGCGCCGATCGTAAAGCAAAGCAGCGCGAGGTTCTGTCTTGTGCTTTGTATATTGCTCCTTATATCCTATACCTCTACGTGTGTGTGCGAGCTATTATGTATAGGTAGAAGAGTCAGAAATAAGCGCGAGAGCAGTGCAGTCGGCTATCCTCCGTATATATACAACTGCACACGAGTAGCTACCTGTGTGTGTGTGTGTGTGTGTGTGTGTGTGTGTGTGTAATGCCAGCAAGAAGCTATATGCTGCGCGAGGAGGAGTCCTGGGTCCTTGAACTTGTTCGAGCCAAACCGGCTTCAGCTGCTGCTACTGATGCTGCTCCTGCTGCTGGCCACACGCAAACGGAAGCATTTTCGTGCTGCATCCAGCCGATCATATGCATATCAACTTTGAACTAGCCATGAGCTAGCGCGAATGTACTTATAATACGAGAGCTCGAACTGTATATAGCTTGTAGTGCCAAACGGGCCGCTCGCTGCGGCTTTGCATGCGCACTTATCATTTTCACCCATACGGCCCATGCAGTAGCAGAAAACGCTGTTATATACCTATACAATTATTATAAGCGCGATCGACGCGCGAATATTGAGTTACTCGGGACTCGGCTTCCAGCACCTTCGCCTCGCCGATATATAGCCTGCACCCAACACACGAAAATGTTTCATCTCGAGTATTATATATATGCAGTAGTGCAGCATCCAGGTAATCGCGTGCAGGCACACATTTACTCCCTCGCAGCTACAGCTATGGTGCATACTCGAGGGCATTAATCCAATCCCAGGCAGAGCAGCTGTAACTATGTAATGTACCAGAGGCAGAGCTTCTCTCTTTGCCTATTTAACGGTTCAGCAGTTGAGCGAGATTCGGCCTCGCGCGCGCGCGACTAGCCGCAACACACGCCCATATACGTGCAGGGCTTTTTTCCTCGAGACTCTCGAGACTGGCTGGCTGTCTTGTGCGCTGCTGCTAATAAGCTCGCGACGCAACTTGACCGCTACCTACGTACCTATATATCCTAACTTGTGCACACGTGCACATGATACAACGTACGAGACAATTGTTTTTTTTATACTTTTCATTGCTCATTTCCGTCGCGAAAATAATATTTTTACTTAATTATATGAACTTACCGGAATATGTGCTGCTGATAACGAGGAGAAGTACGACGGCCAGATACATGATTATCCCGGGTCGGCAGAGCCCGGTTCTTAGAGCCGACATTTCGCCACCTGTAAAACAAATACAACGAAACATTATAACTCGTGCGTGTCGTTATTCATATATAATTTCAGTAGTTCATAAAATATCAATATATTTTCATTATAGCATTCGCAAGTAATTGTGCATTTAATGGGGAAAATTGTTACAAGTTGCCATGCGCCTCGTAGTCAGATGAATAATTACCTATTAATATGTATTTATGGACCGATATAGCGCGTGTATATAAATACGCCCACGCGGACGATCGCGAGAGAGGAATTCCTCGAGGGCCGCGGCGCACGGCCGATAAATCTCGGTAATCGCGCGCGTCGCCTCGCATACAGCCAGACCCGCGTGAGATGCGCGTCGAACGTCGCGGGTCGCGGCCGACTGGATGTGTCGCTTGCTCAGTGTGCAGTTATATCCACGAACGCAATGAATAATCATGCTCGCGCGAGCTAATGCCGCTTGACAAGTGGCTGCGTCGCTCGGTCGCGGATCGCACATGCGCGCATATATTTATAAGAAAAGAGTAAACGAGCTATGCCTAAGCCGAAGCACGCCGTTTTCTACCTACGGATCGGAGTCTGGAGTCTGAACTCGAGCGAGCAAACGCACGAGACGGGACGAGTACGAGCCGGTGCATGCGCGTGGGCGACCGAGCTGCCATAGACTTCTTATCTACCTCGAGATAAGCCCAGGCCCCGTTAAAGGAGTATTCGTCAGTTGTTGCGTGTACCGATTGGTGAGCAACGTTTTATGTATAAGGAAAATCAACAACTAGTGCAAATGAAATAGCCAACTTGCCTTTTGCCAAAAGGTGTGCAGGCCTGCCGCGGCGCTGCCACGATGAAAATAGCTTCTAAACTGGCTGCGACTACGGAACGAGTGGCGAACACGACAGAGAGAGAGAGAGATAAACGCGTCGAATGAATGTGTCTAAATGTGCCGCATAGAGCAAAGTCGGAGCACTGCAGCTACAATACTACAGTCACACTATATACTCGCGCGCACTCGACAATGAAAAAAGGAATTCTTTAGAGCTCTCGTATATGCGCGAGAGCGAGTCTATACGCACATCGTCGGAGGCGCGAGCTGGCGCGGCCTTTATGTTCGTCTGCGCTTGTACGCACGCGTGTAATCTCTCTCTCTCTCTCTCTCTCAAAGTCCTCAATATATACATATAAACACACGAGCCACACACATGTATGCAGACGCACCGGCACCGTATTATACAGTATAAGACTTTTGACGTCGACGGCCGGCCGAGTCACACACAAAGTCGGCGCTGAAAAGGCGCTACAGTTATGTCAACGCGACCAAGACGCGACCAAGATGCGTATACCAAAGCCAATAGCCGTATGAAGACTTGGGAGCGATGCGCTCGCATCTCTCGTATATATACACGGCTCGGACGCGCGTCGAGAGCGATAAATCTTCGCAGCTGGCGGCAGACTTGAATACGTCGAAATTCCAAATTCGAAGGAGCCTCGCGTACATACATGCATGTACAACGCGTCATATGGAGAGAGATGGAGCTGGGAAAGACCGTTAAGCGGTGGCAAACTTGCTCGTTTTCTAATGCACGCCTGCCTGCCTGCCTGCCTGTGTCTGTATACAGTATACGTAATAATGCGTGCTGTAGTTCGACGAGAGCCGCAACGAGCCCCGGAAATACGTGCCCCCGCCGCTATTCCTACTATAGCTGCTGCAGTGCAACTTTACGAGTGTCGCGAACTCTCCAACTGCAGCACGCGTATCTCTCGCTATTTCGTACGTATACAGCTTATGAGATTGCGTGGGCTCCCGAGCCAAGTGCCCAACACACAGCCAACGGCAAGTGGCAAGTATAGTCTTTACGACGTATACATATATACCTACGACGAGAGCCTCGAGAGTTTCGAGTTCGACTTGCGGCGCTGCTGCTGCTGCTGTTCTCCCCCCAAGAGAGAGAGAGAGAGACGAGGATAATTTGTCACGTGCGAAAATCCACCTGCAGCGATACTCGCAGCTGATAATTGGCAATTAGAGGCATCTCCCCGCAAAAACGACGACTGCGATATTGTCGCAGCTCGGTAAACTTCCCGTGTAACGCGATCGTCGCGGCGCGTCCCGTACCGCAATTATTAAACAATATTTCAGCTCGGTTGCGCCTCGCGGAGGATCGCATCGAAGCTATAAATAACTGCATATTGCTTCAATTTCGACATTTTTTTCTCTTTGCTCCTATTTTGGCCTAGCGCAATTGTCGGCTTCCTTCCAAATACTCGATTGCATTCCTTTTTTATTACTTTTACAACAATTTCAAGAATAACAAAATTTCATTAAACACGAGGTTACGTTCGTTTGACGAAGGGACGAGCCTTTGCTTTTAGCCGGTGTCGTTGAAAAATAAATTCACTCAATGGGCCGACTGTAAAACGAGAACTACACTTGTGACGCACGATTTTGCTATTATAAAGCAAAGTGAGAAGCGCCTCGCGCAGCTGCTGGAGAGCTCGAGTGTCGGTGTATATTATGTGCGTGTACGCGTCGAGCACGTGCTAAGAGATAATATGCAGACATTACATTATGAGTCTCATAGAGCTCTCATTGAAGCGCTTGAAAAAAGAGCGCCACCTCGAAACGAGTCGTAACGATCACGCGCCCGCGTCTGTGGGAAATGGTCTCGCGCCGCAGTACATGCACTTGTCCCATTCTAGGCGTGTACGCGTTTAATGTATCCCGCGGCTCGTTATACTCTCTCTCTCTCTTTCTCTCTCTCCATCGCTCGATTTGGAGCCAACAGAAAAAGCCATCGATTGGCCTAGTTTCCAATCGAATATAATAATATTATTTATACAAAGGCTCGTTTATGTCTCTTCTCTCTCTCTCTCTCTTTTACGTGTGCGAGTGCATCGCCGTGGCAACGACGACAAAGTACCGTTGGCACCTTGCGCGTTTGTTATTGTGCGAGCTGCTGCTGCTGCCACCGGTTTTATATATTATTAGATCCTTTGCGGACCAATTGAATTGGCCTTTTGGTACAGTATGCAGTAGAGCCCCATATAGCTTAGGCACTCAACAACGTGGTAATTTTATGTACGAAGGCGCTCGGTTGCGAGCTGTTATGATTGATCTGGTGACAAGTTTGCGCGTGCCTCCAACGGTATAATAAAGCTATGCTCGGCTCAGGGGTAGTTGCACTGCACCAAGCAAGCAAGCTTGTATCTGAGAAACTCGTTTCGAGTCCTTTTTTTCTAGCTGCACACACACAGATACGTAGCTTATGGCAGGCAAGCAGGTTCGAGATAAAGTTTTTGAGTGCGTTTCGGGCAAAGAGTCGTTTATAGCTCATCGACGCGAGTGCGAGGCGCGAGAAGCCCCGTTAAAGCTCGCCGAGTCAAAAAGTAAACAGAAAGATCGACAAAGAGATCGAGGCGGATCGGCGCTTCGAGTGCAAGCTACGCTGCGCGCTCGTTTCAATTTTCGTATCCGTAATCTGTTTGTTCTTCTTGTCGCGACTCGACACGAGGAACAAGTGCTCGCGGCGCCGTGTACACGCTGCGATAAGCAAAGCAACTTGTGTGTAAACTTGCGAGAAACGATCATTTTAAAAAGACTCAATGAGGGGAAATACGTATAAACACGTAGAATATACACGAATAGGTGTGAACGCGTGCCATGGGAATATAGTCGATCGGTCGATGCGCAAAGTCACGTGAATTAGGAGAAAAAAATAAATCAGGCCTCGTCCGCCGCGTAGTAGTAGTTTTTATTTTAGCCATACGTGTAACTAAGTGCACGCGCGTCACGATACATGTGGAGGATAGGTGAAATAGGTAGGTACACGTATATAGCGTTGGGGTGCGGCTCATTCAACGGTTCGCTCGAGTTCCGGCATTTGTAGCTCTTCTCTCTCTTTCTCGCGTACACGCACATAGGCATACACACAGCAACACTGGCTGCATAAATATAATATGTACACTCGCGGGCTATTACTACAATTGGCATTAAGTTAGAGCTTCGAAGCCAGCTCGAGTACATATAAATGCGATATCCGAGTGTGCGAATGCGCTGCGGTTCAGCTGCTACTAACACACACTACATAAGCTAGGATGCAGCCAAGGCTCATAAGCGCGCTCTAAGTATATACCGTTGCCGCGGAGCCTATAGCGAGAAATGCGCGACATTCGTGTAAGATAATTGACAGCGCGTGAGCGGCTGCTTGCGGAGAAACGAATGTCTGACGTCGCGGGCCGCCGCCGCCGCCATCGAGTGCTATTAAAGGGACACGGCATAGTAGGTAGGTACCTGTATAAGTGCAGCGCTTTAATACACGCGCGAATATAATATACACACGTTTTAGCTGGGTTTAGTGCTGCGCGCTAACGACGATCCGCGCGCCGGCCCAGAATTAACAGGGAGAAAAGAGAAAGACCATTTCTCTCTCTTTCTCTATCTTTTATATGCATTACGAGTCGCGGCCAAGTCCAGCTCTCGGTGCGATAATATTGGCTCGCGCTCCGAAGGATATATATTCAACGGGCTGCAAGTTATAATAACGATGTGCATTATTTCACGCGAAGCTAAGCGCAGTTATGTTGCGATCGAATTTCTCTGCATCTTTACGTTGTTGAATTATTGTACACATATTATAACCAGTCGACTGTCAGGTGTTTGTAAATTCTCGCGAGGCTCGAATAGCTACTACACGGTAGTAGTAGTGCCATAATTACATCGCTCGCGGTTCAAGGGTCACGAGCTGCGCGCGTCGAGGCAAGAGAAGGAGGAGCGAACGGCCTTGCCCTTGCAAATGAGTTCTCGTCAGCAGCAGCAGCTGCCATATACAATAGCTGCGCCGAGCTTGTACGTATATAATACGATGCGAGTATACATATACAAGAAATTGCACATCAATTAACGTGCCTCGAGGCGGCTCCCTCGTATTACTCGGGTAATTCTCTCGAGTGAAAAAAAGACAACAACAAGACAATTGGTTTTTCATTCGATGGAGGCATGTTTTGCCATATACCATAATCCTACGGGTGCGATGCTCGCCTATACGAGCTACGTTATATAGCGCTGCTACAGGCCCGAGCGCATGTGCAGCTATGAAGATATACCCACGCGATGTCGAAGTGCATGCTGTACTACACATGGCTATCATTAAAGCTCGTTTTTCCAGGCAACGCCGAGTGCACCGCACATGTGGATAGTGGTGCATAAGCAGGCCTGCCTATGTGCATTATGCCATGTTTAGGTACAGGTTGCGGCGCAACGTCGTCGCGCGCAGTAGCAGCAGCGTTATGTTAACCGCGAACGCCCGAGTAACCGTTATGATAAGAGACTGCACATTATATACATTTTGCATTTATAATTGTATCATCTTGTCGGTCGCTCGTCGAAGCGGCTGTTGTCGTCGTTTGCTATACTTTTGCCAAGACGACGACGACGAGGATAGCTCGAGCGAGTATAATTTGCAAATATACGGCGGAACTTGGCGATTCGCCGAACAGCTTTTCCAACAGGACTCTGTTATGCTATAGTTGGGCGCCAATTTTAATGCAGCGTCGCTAAATCCCACCAAATTATTCACTTCCGATCCTTTTGCTGCGAGAAAATCTGAAACGTTGTATAAAGGAGGAGCCTCATCTCGAAATTCCGGAGTAAAGCGAGCTGCTGCACGCGGCTGATTCCCCAACAAACTGCCGCAATAAGCCAGCAAGAGCTGTACAGCAGAAGTGTGCTGCAGCCAAGTGCAATTGCAGATTTGCCGGCTAATCAATGGCGCGCACTAGTCTCTCTGCATTAGCACATTAGGTAAAGCCGAAATAATCGATTGGTTACGAGGCGTCAGAGCTCCAAAGCAGTACTGAATATAGTATAGAACGATCGTATATATGTAGTGGCTGATCCTGCTCGTGCGTATTCATCGGGGATATATAAGCCGCGCCGATGAGTTATGGACTGTGGCTTTTTCTCTCTAACTCTCCAGCAGTTCAGTACTTGCCAGGTTTGATGGATTGTGTAGGTTTGGCCCTTGGTATACACTACCGTTATAGAATGCGTATACAGAGGGATCGCGAGCAGCTCGAGTCTCTCTGCGCCGGACAGCGCACGGGGACCTCGGCCAACAGCTCGGCTAGCTGCAGTTCGATGGCCGCCACGAGCTTATAGCTATTATATATATTTTATATATATATATGTAACATGTTATATATGAAGCGAGATGTACAAGCGGCGCAACGGCCGACGCAAAGATTCGATGCTCGGCGATCGAATATCGCGAGGGAGCTATGTTATGTAGCAGCCGAGGAAGATTTACCATGCCGACGAGAGCTCGTGAGCGTAACATCCGCACGCGTATAATCATAGTTCGAGATAGAGATTGCTCTTTGCTCTCTCTCTCTCTCTCTATATTGATCGATCGTGAGCTGCGCAGTGCTCCTCTTGCATTAATGATTATACACGTGGTCGAACACTTTTCGTCGCCGTCGTCGTCGTCGGTTCCCATGATACGGATCGAGCTTTTAATTGCACTTGTCCGTGCAGCCACCGCCGCATCCATGACAATTTTCCGAGTCTCTCGAGTCGAGTTAACCCTTTGGACGAAGCTCACGAGCTCCATCTTGGCCAAACGATGTCGTGCATAAAATAATCCAACACCCTCGGGGCCCTCTTCTAAGAGCTCACTCGGATGCTGCGCACCATACACAAACAAACACATACTCACACACACACACAAGCTATCACGTGGCAATCAAACGATCGACGCGGCGGCCCGACCGGCTAACAATTTCCCGCAAACAGCATAAAGCTCGTTATGCCTGCACGTATACTACTAGTCTCGGTGTGCACTAATACACAGCAGAGACTCAAGCTCGAGCTCAGTTAAAGGTCAGCTTCTGCGCGCCTAGTGCATAGTTCGAGAAAGCCCCCCATAGTACTACTCGCCTGGTGCTTATAATATACACGAGCTCCGCTGCGCTGTGCATGTCTCGAGGCCTAGCTCATTAGTATCGGCCCGGCCAATCGATATACACACACACATACATTTCTATATAAGCTTCCGAGCGAACCGTATAAACACGTAGCGAGCATTTCTACAGCTCAGTGCCGAACACGAGCGAGAGCTCCTCCGCAAAGTCCATACCTAGTCTTATATATACTGCTATAGCTATAGCTACCCGCACCCGAGATGTATGTGCGAAGCTCACGCGGAAGTGCCAATTAGAAACGCCGAGCTCGAGCTACACTCGAGAGCTGTACCTATAATACTCGGCGCGATCGGCTCTCGAACACCGAGCTAGCCCCAGCAGTTGCGACCGAGTTCATGCCCGCTGCTATATGTATTATTGCCACGGCGTCGTTATATGCATTTCCAACCCCACAGCTGCACAATAGTCCGTACACCCCCCGTTGCTTTTTCTTAATCTCTGCGCTTTCTTATTTTTCAGCTCATTTTTGTTTTTCACCCGTTAGACGGATATATGCGTTGATTTCATTGCAGACGTAATTATATATGGAGCAATAACGCGTAGTTGAGAAACGATAATAAAAGTTTAATCAAAGCAAGTCGTATGTCACAAGAGCTATAAACATTACAACGTATATCTGCCTCGCATCGGCAACAGAGTCGAAAATCTCGTAGCCCAGCTGACATTCATGTGTTCGCATGGGGCAGGTATACATTATAATATATGCTGCTGCTGCTCGCTGGCCGCGATCGCAAGCATAATATAAGCACAAACCCTCGCGCGCCGACGATTCGACGCGGTGCGAAGAAAAACAGTATTACGCCTTGTCGTTGACTTATCTTACACCTGCAGCCGTTACAGCTGTACACGCAGAGAAGTAGAAGAAGAAGAAGAAGCAGCGACACCGATGAAGAAGAAGAAGCAGGAGTAGGAGGAGAAGTAGAAGAAGAAGACGAAGAGGGAGAAAAGCAGCTCCGAAGAGATAAGTCAGCCGTTTTCTTCGGCTTTTTTTCTCTCGCTCCAGCTCGGCTCGACTCGTTGCTGCTGCTGCTGCAACTTGCGCGCGTTGTGCTTTCGTGTGCGTCTGTTTGTGCGTATGCGTGTAGAAGTACGTTCGCTCGCAACGCAACGCAGTGCGGAGATTGCAGCGCGATACCGGCCTGTGTCCCGACGACGCTAAGAGCGAGCTGCTAAGAGAAAGAGAGAAGGCCGAGGCAAGAGAAAAGAGAGAGAGAGACGAAAGAGAGGCTGCAATTGAAACGTCCCTTCGCAGGACTCGATCGATCTCTCTTGCGGGCGCGGAACGAATTACGCTGCTGCGGCGATCGATCGCCAGGCGAGATTAGCTACGCTGCTGCTGCTACCGCGATCGGATGATCGCAGCTCGCTACGTACGATGAATCGATCTCTATCTCTGCTACGCTATAGCTATCCTTATTCCTTGCTCGCTATATATTGCAGCGGGATGGTCTCTTGGCTGCTCCGTCGCGATCGCTCGAATGTAAAGCAGTCGCTCGCTCGAGATCGGCCTGTGTGCTCTGCAGTCTCCTCCGAGCGTAGCTAATTGCACTATGCGTGCGGCCTCTCTCTCTCTCTCTCTCTTTCGCTCTCTCGGCCGATCGGTGGTGCGTTTCAGCACGCGCCGAGCTAAAAAAATTACTCGAGCCAAGTATGCGAAAAAATCGGCGATCGATCGGCTTGCTTATGTGCGTGCATCGATGCGCGCTCGCGACTGCCTATGGCAGCTTCCATTGAAAAGCTTCGCACCGCGAGGACTGTCTATGTAGTGTACGTACACGTCTGTACCTTGGTCTCTTCGCGGCCACGCGTCCTATCCTATGTGGCGTGGCTACAACCGAGCAGGCATATTATTGCCGATCGCTGCACATAATTTCAGGCGTGTATAGTCGAGAGAGCAGCGCAGAGTAGATTGCTGCTGCTGCCTTATTATATTATACAGCTATTATATGTTACACAGCGGTCCCTGCTAATATATATACGTGTGCTGCGACCGCTCTTGTTTTCGTTTTAAATCCATTCCATGCCCTGGTAGAAATGCTTCGAACAATAAGTGACTATTTGAAATATTTTAAAATACATTATCATTAATTAACTTTTTTGCGGGTATTCTACTGTTACAATTATGTTGCAATTATTGAGCGTATTTCAAATGGCCTGGAAAGACAACTTAACTGTTTCAAATAATGTTGACCGGTTTTGAAACTCTTCAAATACGATAATACCACTTCAAATACCCACCACTAGATGGCGATTACCTAAAAATCTGTTAATCTGCAAGTGGCAAAGTCAAAGTAATTGTACAAGTCGAAAATAAGTCAAAAACGTTTTCAGCAATAGCCCAAGAAACTGTTTCGCTGTCTAAGAACTTGCAATAAAATGTTGAGCGTTTCTACCAGGGATAAATAGCACATCTCATATTAAGTCAACCTTGTTTTACACATCACTTTTCATTCGAGCTGTGGCTCTTCTTTTCCTACTTTCTTTCATTTTCTCAACTATGTACGATTGCATTACTCACATTGGCGTGCTTACTGTGACTCCAGCGCGAGTCGTCAACATCCCTCTCATTAGGGTCATTATAAGCACTACAAGTAATACTCGCGTGGTCTATAATATATTTATATCCGGTCGCCGAGTACAGCCATATTTTCATTTTTATCGGGGTTGAAAATTGCCGAGCGGAATTCGCGAATATATCTCGTGTTCGGCATCGACACGCCGATCGATGCACTCCGAGGAATGTTTAATCAACGCCGATACGATCCCCGAGCGATCAGCTTGCCTCGCAAATTTTTTCTCCAACGCACGCACACCCCGGCTGCTTTTATTGTTTTTATTTTTTTACAGCGTATACTAATATAACATGCCGCCTAGCTACGATGAAAGCAACTTTACCCGTACACGATACACAATATTTTCATCGTTTATACGCATCTCGCTCTGAGTGGCTACTCGACGATGTTATGTAGGAGACGCGCAATTTGCGCCGATCGTAATTTACATTCGAATAAGCGAGCGCACGACTAGAAAATGCAATAAAGGGCGCGAAAACGAGTCGCAGCGTTGCTCTCTTTATGGGATCTTGTGACTAGTAGGCGCGCGAGCAACAGCCATCAACTCCTTCATAATCAAGCCCTTTAACTGTTTTATTATTCTGATTTTGCAAAATGAACGAGGTTTAATGCTACGTGCCTTTTAACGACTTCATTCGTCGGCGCGGCGAATATCTTTATTTGTTCCGCGAGTACAGCATTCAGTTGTCATTTTTCATTAGCTTTATAGCCTGATAATTCTTATGAAAACAAAAGCTACACAAAATATTGCTTACTATGAATCACTGCAGTACTCTGCTGAATCAAACCAATGCTCGTTTTTTCTCACCTAAAACACAAAAAAAGAACATCTCGTTAGTGTGAATAATATTTAGTCGTAAAAGATCCTATTAGAATTGTAAAACTTTTAATTCCATAAAATAATAGAAGAAAAATCATCGGTAAAAGCTCGCGATTTTGAAGGATGGAAATGAAAATTTTGCAGCGTGACTTTCTCTCTCTTTCTGACCGTTCTCTAGTAATGTACATTATAAGTTTACTGCATGTCCGAGTATAGAGTCGCGCACCGTTGCGGCTCGCGAGCGAATAGCAACAGCCTCTGCTCGGGCTTTTCCGTCGTTTACGATCGCAGCCATGTACGAACTCTCACTTGGAGGTGTGAATTGGTTCGTTTGTAAGGGCCTCTGTACACACAGACGGTATATAACGTACGTACACGCGGAGGCAAAGGCGCGCAATGCCAAGTACAGAGAGAGAGAAATTCTTCTCGTTGTTTGACCGAGCGCGAACCTCTTCATCTCTCTCTCTCTCTTTCTCCGTTATTCGTTTCTCATTTTTTTATCCACACTTCTCTTTCATTCCAGCTAGTATGTACTGGATGCAGTTTGCACGCGCGCAAAACTACCTTTCCTCGGGTTTAATATATTATGAGTAATATTTTACACGAAAATAACGAATTATTTGATTCGATTATCGCTTGATGCGACGAGTTATTAAAAAAATGCCATTCGCAAAATTAGTTTGCCAGTCTGTCGCGACTCGGCGCGTCGCGCTATCACGTGTTAGCTAAATGAATTTCAGCGATTACATCGTTGACGCGTGCATTAAATTAAAATGCGCGCT
Organism: Trichogramma evanescens; assembly: GCA_902732785.1. Lineage (NCBI taxonomy): Eukaryota > Metazoa > Arthropoda > Insecta > Hymenoptera > Trichogrammatidae > Trichogramma > Trichogramma evanescens. The sequence continues at coordinate 72,232 of CACVKI010144347.1, forward strand.
CGCGCGTGAAAAGTTGCCTGTATCACGAGCAGTTTGGTAAAAAAATTAGCAATCCTTTCCGAGTGCCTCTCGTTGACCGATAAATCTCACTCTCGCGCAGGGCTGGGCTCGGATATTCGAAGATCGCTGGCCCGAGATATCGCAACGATCGCGGTAGTGCAAGACAAAAACAAGCGAAAACATAGCGTTGACAATTACTCGGGTGGAACGCGGTATGTACTACTGGTACTATATATGCGTAAGTGGCGGTGCAGTACGCCGAGCAAAAAACGCAACTCGAGCTCGCGTCGAATGCACAGGTACATAGGCTCGATGATAGATAAAAAATATCTTGGCTTCGCGATGAGTAATGGGATCGGAGATATGGGATCGGCGCTCCGGCTCTTCTGCTCCGTCGACATATGTGTGTATGTGTGTGTATAATTAAAGCTGCCCTCGCTGCAAGTGGAAGCAATCTGCGCTCTATTAAGCGCCATCGATTACGCGCTAGCTTTTGCGCTGCGGAGCTCGCGAGCGATCGAATTTTCATGTTCTGCACGCAGTAATTTATCCAGCGCGCGCGCCTATAATATATAAATAAGAATTCGCTGGGCTGCGTGTGCCCGTCATTACTTGTGCGAGCAGCAGCAGCAGCAGCTATCGCTATTATCTTTATCATTATTGTTATTATCGTCATCGCCATCATCGTCGTTGCCTATATAGATTATTGCCGCGCGCGGAATATAATTACGAATATATGTGCGCGCACTTGCCGATACATGTGTAGCAACCAAAGCCGGGCGATCACGATGATTTTCAATTTTCCGATCGGATGAAGTCGTTTTCAACGGCTCGTAAATTAATTCGCGAGCAAATAAATACATCGAAAGCCTATGGACGCTGAAAATTCGTGATCATGTCGAGGCATTAGGCATGCACGTATGCAATATGTATGTGTGTAAACGCACTGCACCGGAAACACGTTTCAGTGCATCGACCAAGGACTAGTGTGTCGTAATATATAGTGAGCGAATCGCGCTCGTACGGCGAGGATCCTTTACGAAGATGAACGACACGCGAATATAGCTTCGGTTTGCCGTATGTGTCGAGTTTTAAGAAGAAAAATGACAATTTTCTAAATCCGCAAAGCTGCCAAAGGCACAAGGCTTCGAGGACATGTAGCTCGGAAGTTTTTAGGCTTGGGCGAGCCTCGAGGGAGCGAAAAGAGCCGAGAGAAAGAGAAAGAGATAAAACGACGACAAGCTTCGAGCCGTGTAGTTGGTGTGCGGTCGCGACAGGCCACTCGATAGGCGATAATACCCTTGACAAATATTGGTACTGTCGGCGGCTGGGCCAACTGCTCCGAGCAGCGAGAGAGAGAGAGAGAAGGGATAATGCTTTAGATGTGTCATCGAGTACAGGTACGGAGCGCGGGTTGTATGCGCTATGCATATAGACAGTCGATGCGTTTGTCAGTCGGAGCAGCTCGTACCTATACGCACGCCTGCATTGCACAACTAAATACAGAATTTGTATATATTACACGCATACACGCACACGCGTGTATCGTATATACACGAAGCAAGTGAGAAAGGAACATATAACGTACAGGCTCGTATGTGTATGTGAGATGGCCGATACTCGGTACACTGTAAGTATACATGGACGCGGCGCGCTAAGCAACATAATGATCCTACATTATACCAGATTTGTGCGAGTGAGTGTGTGTGTGTGTGTTTACACAGCGATGTTTATTTTTTATGCAAAATTAGACTCTTCCTCTATAAAAGTAATAGTCGAGCGACTGTGTAGTCTAGCCTCAGCAGCTACGAGTACCAACTACTATACGCAGAAGCGCCTATATACAGGACCGATCCGTATACTGGAGTTGCTCGCGCAGGTGCATACACACAGCTGCGTGGGAGTCGTTTTTTTCTGCAAATCTGTCCTGCACAACTGGGTCTATTATATAATATTTAGTGTCGTATATGTAGTCGCCGGCTGATTAGTCGCTGCGACGTGTCACGTGCTGCCGAGGCTCGGCAGTAGCTGGCTAGGTCCGTGCGAACTTGACGCGCCGCGCAAGGCTGCACTTTTACGAGTCGTGTAGCCCGAAGGAAGTCGCTCTTTACTTTGGATTTGCCGGGCGTGGCTGCAGTGCACGTGTACCCGTGTATATATATATCTTGGGTCGCTTTGTTCGTGGATGATGGCCGCGTCGCGTCGGGCGCGAAAAGCGTTTCCGCGAGACCGAGCTCTTAGCTGCTATATATAGCTACCATATAGCGAGTCCGTTTCATGTTTGCTCGGGCAATTATCGGGGCTCCGCTGCTCTTCCGAGCGAGATATATGTGTACGAGTGCGGCCTCTTCAAATTAACGAGTCGCAGTGGCAGGATTTTCGTCGCCGACGAATCGCCGCGCGAGTCCTTAAGCTGCCACGTGCGACGCGTCGAGCAAGCGTCCCTTCTACATACGTTCAAGTATTATACGCACGCACGCTCGCACGTAGCTGCCTATTCAAAGCTCGGACCCATAATAGCCATTGTTTTGGGATGAGAGAGAGAGAGAGTAGACAGTGTAATATTTCGCAGCGGGAGGTTGAGGCTGCTGCGATCGGCGATCGCTTGTAAAGCTCTCCCCGCGAGAGCCGCGCACGAATCGACTTGCTTTTATATTATTATAGCCGCTGCGGCTCTCAGTTATCCACAGCTCGTATTATACGGTAGCAGCGCAGGTTTTATCGCCGCTCGATCTACAATTAAATTATACCTGCCTCTAATTAGCTTGGTGTGCTGCTGCTGCTTCTTCTTCTTCTATGTAATATATTTATATATGTATGGTGTACGTCCTATACTGGTACAGCACACACACACACGGCACAAGTCACATACACAGAGGCACGCGCGCGCATTATAACATCGGAGCTGGCTATAATGGGATCCTTGAAAGTGTTGGTCATTTAGCTTTTACGCACTATAGGATGGCACTTTGCCGAGCGGCTAATAGCTCCGCGCACCTCTATACACTCGTATCTCGATCGACGAGCCTATTCTTCCGATTATATATAGTGGCAGCTGCAGCAGCAGCAGCCGCGAGTTGGCTCTATGAGCCGCGTAAAGGCTTTCTCCGACTATACATCCTATACCGCCGCGTCTATTCGCCTCCACCTTCTTCTTTACTTTTTTTTAGGCCAGAGGTGCGAGCCTCTTCACTTCCATATATAGACGCGCTCCGAGCCTGAGTGTGTGTGTGTGTGTGTGCCTGCGTGGGGAGTTTTTGCAAGACTCAGTCCTATTATGCGCGTCAATAGATGCACAGGCCAATATAATGCCAACGTAATCCGAGGGCTTTCCGAGCTCTTACGCATTCGTATTGCTTGTAGGCGCGCGCGCAGTGATTGGCATTTTGTCATTAAAAGCCAAGAGGCTTCCCGCAAACACGGCTCGTATTATCGTTCCTGCAGAGCCTCGGCATTTTGTGCATATGAATATAACTTGGTACATGTAACCCTTTGCTTCATTCAAAACTGGTATTCGCTAGGTATAAGTTGGCTATATAGCTTGAATTTTTCGTACAAGCCACGATCCAACTTGTTTATATGCGGTCGAGCTCTTCATCTAACGCATGTGGCAGCTATCTCGAGTCAACAGGTGGATTTGTATCACAAAAATATATTCGGTTTTCAGTGAAATCTTACTTTAAAATTTATATGTCGAACTAATTTTTTCTATCAAGTATGATGATTGTATGCATGACATTGACGTTGGTTCTTGTTTCGTATATTTGAGTTCACTTCAGGATGGAGCGTCACCGTGTTGCAGTTAATATACGCAGGCAAATAATTAGATCGTGTGTGCACGCATGCAAATTGAAGGGATAATCACGTTGAAGAGCCGATGAACGGGTAAACGGCAGGTGCCGTGGGATAATTCGTAGCTACACGATTTGTTGTTGTAGTTTGAAAAGCTACCTATACTTACGTACCTGAAAGTCATCAAGTAAGCACTTGTAGTTATAAATCGCAGCTGCTCGCGTGCAATACATAATAAGTAATAGAGATGAGCAAGTGAGTCAAGTGCTCGGTGTAGTGCTGCTGCTGCTGCTGCTGCTGCTACGAGCTGATAATTAAGACGCTCTCGCGCGTCGGCACCTCCTTCACGTTTATTAACGCGGAGCTTTGGAGCTGCGCCGCTTTGATTCTCCTCGTCATGGCGGTCGAGGCTGCTGCAGCTAACTGCAGCAGAGCGATGTCGAGGGCAGGGGCCACGTAATATTACGGGCTACAACAAAACGACTGCTACTCGTCGACTCGTTATGGTATTACGCTTATCGGATCGCTCGACGCCGACGATATACACCGAGGCTGCGCAGCTCACGATCGCTCGCTCGCTCGACGCTGTACCGCAATCAATGCATACACAGTACGCTATATCATGTAATAAGTAATAAGGCAGTAGGCATCTGTCCGATCGTCGAGGAAGAGAGAGAGAGAGAGAGAAAAAGCTACCGCGAGCACGAGCAGCTACCTGCGTTATTATAACGGGCTTGTTAATAGTTTAATAATCGACGACGTGGGCTGGGCGCATCTATATATAATAATAAAGCACGTATTATCGGCTGCGGCCCAGTCTACCCCGTTGAGCTATCTCTCTCGGCGCGACTACTACCGCAAACGCATACGTTGCACGCGCGTATCATACACGCGTACACTGCACTGCTATATATACGATATCATGCTACATTGCATTATACATGAACGCGCGTATTTATATACGTACGAACTAGTGCGGTATGCAGCTCGGATGTATATATAGCCGAGAACTGCGGCCGATCGCATACGGTATGAGACGGTGGCGGTGTCGGCGGCACTGCTATATAGGTACACGCATCGACGCATCGGCCAATGGTCATTCCCGAGGAGTACATATATACACGCTGCAGTGCAGGAGAGACTTTAACGGTTCCAAGTCCGAGGATATCGCGCGCGATCGAGAGCACATAAATTACACGCAGCTCGCCGAGTGAGAGAGCCGATGACTGCAGCGCGGCTCCTCCGCGTGTAGCGCAGCATATTTGTAGTAAGCTGCTGCCACCACCACCACCACCACCAGCAAAGTATTGTCTATGTGCGCGAGTGTCGAGTGCCGCACTCCCTACGGCTACCACATATACTTTTGCACGCGTTATATAATGCTCATTTGAATGTATGTAAGGCCGTCTCTCTCGGGGCTCCAAAGTCAAAGTCTCGCGCGCGCTAACGGTGTAAAGCAGCTAGCTCTGTGCGCACATCCGAGCTACTGCCAATACGCAGAGCTGCGGCACTTCTCGCGATCGTCATAGCGACGAGTCACTGCTTCTGCGACCGACTACTCGCGAGAAATGTATCGGCAATGGAGCACCGACTCCTCTTCGCGCCTGCGACGTTTTGGATCAATTTGCGAGCTTATTGCGATGATCGAATAGCGATCGATCGCCGCGAGCTTTAGGACAGTCAGGCGAGCTTGCAAGCGACCTGCCTCGAGACATCGATCAGTGGGCGACAATTCGAGCGTGCTCGCGTGTGTCGGCCTCTCGAGCTCGCAGCCCGGTCGAGCTAAGCCTCGAGCGATGCTATCTACGAGCTTTACGCGCTCGTGTAAATTGTCTCAGACTCGCACCGTATAGGACTGTTATGCATACATACATACATACACGCGCTGCGTACGCTTATAACGATCAATCTTCCTGGAAAGGTCCGTACTAGCTCGAGCTCTGCAAAGCTTGCCTTTTTTTCAGCTCCGTCTTCCTCTCTCTTCCTCTCTCTCTCTCGTCGACGAGAGTTGCACGAGTTTGTTTTAATAAGATTCAGTGGACAAACACAGAGCTTACTGCACCGAGCTCGGGTCTACGACTCGAGAGAGATTTTTTTCTTTCCGCGCAGGCCTGTCGGTTGTTAAGAATAATATATTATATGCGTGTGCTCGCGAGAGTATATACCATGTGTTTGTGTATGTGTGTATGCGAAACCGAATAAAAATGCAGCGCGATCGCGTCGTAGAGCACAGGCGTCGGGAATGCAGTTAACGAGTACCTCTTCCCCCAGCGCCTGCAAATTAATTAATTAAGTCTGCACGAGAGACGTGAGCGAGTGAGCCAACTGCGTGTTCGTGTTCGCGAGTCGGAGCCACTGGATATATATATAGAGCTACATGGAAAAAAGTGACGCATTATAAAGCACACACACATATACACGCACTTGTGCTGCTGCTGCTGCTGCTGTTGTTGTTGTTGTTGTGCTTGTCTTTCATTGTAAATCGCAGGCGTAATAACGATTTTTCCGGCGCTTCCGCTGGAGCGCGCGCATAACGTTCCTCGCGCTGCACCTCACGCACGCGTCTACTGCACCGATGTGCTTTTTCTTTCTCTCTCTCTCTCTCTCTCTCTCCTCGCTTCTCTCTTCTTTGCCAGCGTGCACCTGATCCTGCTGGCAAAAGTTCCCATGCAGCAGCGGCAATTTCAACGACCAAGATCACAGACACACAGAGGGAGAACGAGAGAAAGAAGAGCAGCTCGAGAGAGCTCGTATAATTACGTCAGGGCGACGACGCACATTCATAATATGCGTATTACATGTACATTGCCTGGCTGCTATATACATATAATGCAGTCGCAAATGTAATAAGTAGTACTGCCGTTCAAGGCGTACCAAGAATCTCGTTACGGGTTTGCTTGTACCCGCAATCGTAGCTCCTGTGGCTTCGTCGTCCTTCCAATTTCTCTATTTACTCAGCATCAGCTTCTGCTGCTTTGATAATTCGACTGAAACTCGATCGGATTTAGTTCGAAGCCTTGAAAAATATCAACAGTCATAAAGATGCGTGCTTTGACTTATACAATTAATTTGAATTTGCCACTTGCAGATTTACAGATATTTAGGTACTCGCCATCTAGTGGTGGAAACTGATAGTAGTACTGTATTTAAAGCAGTTAGAAAAATTGGTTTAAATTTTTTGAAACAATCAATTTTAGGTTATTTTACATTCGGAAATATCATGAAAAACAAACCAGTTAATATTTTAAAACAATTTAAATTGTCATTTTTTGTCAATAAGCCGTTATTAATGCATTCCAACCAGAATTCAACGGGCCATCAAAAAGTATAGAATTATACAGCCACAGCCGGAGGACTTTTTACGGCTGCACATGTGCGCGGGTCGTTGACTGGCGGACGCAACGCGCGAAGGCAACTAAAAGTAAAAAAGCGTCGAGTATAACGTGGATCAAGCTGTTGCAATTTTAAAAGCTCCATTAAGCGACGCGACGGCGATTGCCGATCGATTTTCCGAGCGGATTCGCAGCTAATACGTTATCCTCGCTCGTGTCCATTTGCGACGTTACAGCGCAACTCTACATCACAATATACAGGGCATAATATACAGCGTTATATGCCGCACAGATTTTTCGGCTGCTTGCGTTCATTAATCGAATTTTGAGCTGCAGTTGAAATCCAGCGGTATACACCGAATGCAACATGTTTTGCATATAATATGAGAATCTTGGTACATATACCCGTGCTATGTACTAGACCGCGCTAAGCTCGCTGTGTACAACATTTACCGACAATGTAGTTGCTCGAGCCATAGCCGTACGCTGTACACGGCGTATGTATTTTTGTACGAGTCAGTGCATTCGTTGTTTTTCCATCCCAGAGCGCGAAATAAATCGGACGGAATGTTGAAATAATGCCAATCACGAGTATACTTTATTTTCTGCTCGGTGACGCTGGCTCGCTATGTAGCTGCTGTTGTGCTAGCTGCACACCGAGTGTACGAGCTTCGAGTCGAACGCATCAATTGGCACGTTCGAGTCGAAGAAGTTTGCTCGATTGAAATAATACAGGCATGATTTCTTTGTTTCGAGAGAAGCACAAGGCAAAAATCTGCATGAAAGCTATATCGGAGAGCCTCGCGAAGTATCGGTATAGCCTGGCGACCGATCGACATTCGAATCGAAAAGGATCGAGTCGTTGCACATTAACAGCATTCGAGTTGCGCGTTGCATGTAGATGTGCGCGGATGGGGGAAAAAAGCTACGGCTATAGAGTCCGCGGCAGCAGCAGCCGACGCCGATGATTGCGCTCGAGCCCGAGTTTGCATCGGGCTGCATTACGAGCACATCTCGACGCGCTGCAAGCTAATTACCGAGCGTGTAACATAATTAACAGTCAGCCCTGGTCGAGTTGCGCGGGAGTCGATTCTTTTTCCTCGCGCTCTCTCTCTCTCTCTCTCTCTCTCTTTCTCTCTGGGCACATAAGAAGAAAAAGAGAGAGATACTACACGTATCCAGCAGCAACTACGAGAACTGCAGGATAATAGCAGTGGCGCGTCGAGCGACCATATATGCTGAATGTGTGTGTGTATGCTTAGTATACTGGCAGAAAGGATCCTCGCGATCGAAAAGGTTTGTACCGTTAAGACGAGAGAGAGAGAGAGAGAGAGAGAGAGAGAGAGAGAGAGAGCCGTGCGCCCGCTAATGGAGATTCGTTCGCGGATAAAAGTCGCGCCGCGCATGCGAGACACCGTAGCAGACGTACAAGACTCGAGAGCTTCGCGGCCACTGTACCAGCCACCTATGTCCATATTATACACACATGTGCATATAATATATATAACCGAACCGTAGGCCCCATGTGTGTGTGTGTGTATGTAATATATATTGCAACTACTTTTGCTACTGCAACTCGCGCGCGCGCCCCGTGCTATATTAGATGCGCACTTATACATGTGTGGCTCGCTTGCATACATGTGTTGTTGCCAGCAGCTGCACTTGGGTACAGCGAGGCGAGCTTCGCAAAGTCGCGTACACACAGACACGTTGCTCGCACACCACTAGCCACTATATGCATACGCTCCACCGAATGACTTCAATCACGTTCGCGCTAACAGCGTATACCTCTCTCTCTCTCTCGTCGGTATCGCGAGATAAAGCTGCTGGATAAGCTCGCTTTTCACCGAGTTATTTGCGAGAAAAATTTATACATCTTTTGCCATGCGCCGAAGAGAGGAGAAATAACGTAGCTCATTAGCAAGATCGAGTTGAGCGGAAAAAAATTGCGCCGAGCCATCATCAGCGGCACGCTTTCTTACGCAGCACCTCTCTTCTGGTGTATTGCTTTACCAATTAAAAGCTCACTTTTACTCGCAAACAAGTCACGCGTTAAAAAGAGAGAGACGCTCCAAAGCATCGAAAGATCAAACTTGCTGTATAATACGTTCCGTTTTCCTTTCGACTAGCTGCTTGCTGCTAGTGGCATCGTTGTCAGTGAAAGGGTGACTCCACAGCGAGTCGACTGCAATCGTAGCTTGTGACGAAATCTCCAGTCTCTCCAATTCGAGTCAAATGTCTATCCTCTAATCGCGACTTTTCGTAAACACGGCACACTGCCGAAAACGGCGGAACGAATTGAGGCACACTTATTGAATTACGAATCGTCCACTAGGACGGCGATTTCTCCCGCAATGGCCAACGGAGTACAATCGCTCGAGTCGATCGGTCGCATGATCGAAACCAACGTGTGTGCCTGTGTACGTGTGTCGTTGGATTTTCGTGACCGTGACCTCGACTCTCGCTTTGTCAACTCGAGCGTACGATTGCGAGTCGAGCTTTTACGCAGCAGTGCTGCAGGTGCAACGATGTACACCAGCTCTACCGACTAGGACAGGTTCAAGCTGAACACGAGCATTCACCCGAAGGAAAATGCTTTACATTTTTCGATCATTTTTTCTACGACCCAAAAATATTTTTTGTGTAGATATATGCCTCGCGCTTGAATTCTTTCTCAATCCCCGAAGTATTTGTCACAACGAGAATTAATAATTTGTTTTCTCGAGGATTTAAATATGCAAAGTAGCCCCACATATCCTAAGCCCAAATCGTAGCTTGGAATAGACACGCGTCGCTGATTATTTTTCACTTTGTGTTTGTTAAGTAGCGCGCAAGACAACGGCAGCGGTGTAAGCAACAGCAGCTCCTTTATTATGATTTATCGGTCGATTGAGTCACGACGAATCGCGGCGGCGGCGTCATCTCGGCTGCAATTTGCCCTCGCTATATAAGCCGCGCACGCGCTGCACGTTAATTGAATAATCGGCTGCGTTTACCGCGCTCCGGATCCCGAGTTATATAGACGATCGGCTCGAGATTAGTCAAGCATCGAGGGCTTGAGAATTCATTGGAATCGATTGGCTATGCACCGCTATGTATAGTAAGCTTCGAGACGACAGAAGAGAGAAAAAAGTAAAGGTCGTGTTTCGATTTACTTCGATGGATTATGTATACCTGAAACGCATATTGGACAATACTCGACGGCTACTTTAAAGGATTGCGCGTTATATTTTCGCGGGTCATTCATGCGCTGAGAGATGGCAAAAAGCGCGGCATCCGTTATATACGCGGTCCAGAGCTGGATCACACACACTGCACAAGCGACCGCACGCAGTTCGGAGGGAGCGATGATTTATCGTGGCTTAGCTGCGAACGCGTTACGCATTCATATACGAGGTACTCCAGATCGACAAAGTTTAATTTTTACTCGAATAAAGCGAGCAAAGACTGCGGCCGTTCTGCTATTCCGCTGCATCGTTGACTCGATCGCTTTGCATTGTCGGGGGATGACGCTATCTCCGCCAGGGCACGTTAATGGCAATCGTATAATCGGGAGCACGACCTAGGGACGAGGAGCGTCCGCGATAGTATTGTGCGGCTCGCGAGTCGCACATGCGCGCTCGACCAAAATCTTTATTACCTTGCGGCACATTCGCGTCATTTTGATCGGCACGGTGCGATCCTCGGTACGCTGAGCTCGGGCAAAAATAGCCGCATACGTACGCTCGTATCGTAAAACTCGCTGGAATCGCCGACAAAAATAGTCCTATAAAATATGCATCGGGCTTACGGGGACCCGCTTGGCGGTGTATAGCCGAGCAGCAGCAAAATTTGCATAGGCAGCAGCAGCAGCAGCAGCAGCAGCAGCAGCGACGTTTATCCGAGCATGTGTGTGTGTGGCTCTGTATGCAGCCGATTTGTTAAGTCCTTTGCGAGAGACTCTCGGCACATTTAGCATTCGGTCATTTGCATGCTATAGCCGCGTCCGTCTGTGTAAGTGTATATCCACACATATTATTACATCTGTGTGCGGCGCGCGCGTATATAAATAATATACGTATCGCCAGCGGGACCGAGATCTGCTGCTGCCGCTGCAAAGCCGGAGAGAGAATCGTTTAAACCAAAGCTTTTATTTATCGTGCATATTTACGCGTGCAAGCAGACGCGATCTTACGTAAGAATATGCACGATCGTTGATGGGCCACTTCATTTTCAACCTGTCTCCGGCAATGATCCCAGTGGTCCTTTGCAGCTCGAGATGAATAGCCGCTGCAGTTACTTTTTTTGTTGTTGTCGCCTTCAAAAATTTATCTTCTACGGTTGAAATGATGCGAGCTGCCGTATTATATATGTGATTAAAATTTACGGCTTCCCAGAGAGCTTCTCATCTAAAGCCGATAATCTATTGACCGAAAAAATCGTAAAGTACGAAGATTTCACAAAGCGGACACCATCTCGGCCAAATAGCTCTCGCGGTCACTTTACATGCCGAATATTACCTATAAATGTGCGTAGCGAATTTTTCATTTGAATTCCAAACTATGGCCATCCTGTACATACGAAGGCATGAATTAGTTCAGCATTTTCCTGCCTTTTGTCTTCTTTTTGCCAGGATGCTTTCGTTCGTTCGTGGGAAGAATATATGTGCGATAAAAAGTTTGTCTATACGTACACGCTGATTACTCGTTTTCGATACACTGATAGATTATAAAGCTCGAGTTTTACAGCGCTGCGTTACGTACGCGAAATAAAGGAGAGACGAGCGAAAATTATCGTTTTTACAGCTTCTATATGCTCGGAGTATATGCACGAGAGGAAACAAAAAAGAGTTATCTGGTCGAGTCTATCATACACTAATTACGTTCTTGCATCATGCATGGAATTTTATAAATAAATATTCGGATGAACTGGAAAAACTGATCAATAATTAGTCGCTGCTATATACAGACGCGGAGGAGGGGCCAAAGCGAAGAGCTTATGGATTGGCCCCCTTGGAAAGATTATAGAAAATCGATCGGCTCGTCGCATAGGTTCTCGAGTCTCGATACGCTTTAAAGTCGATATATTAGTCTATTTTAGCATAAGGTAAACGTAATGGTTTACGTGTAGTCGTGCTGGCTCGAGTAGCGCAGTCTTAGCGTCGGTTGATTGAAATGCAGCGTCGTAGCGAACGCGTGTACATTGTACACGCACATGATATACGCAAAAGGAATAACAGATTCCCTGGCCGAACGGAGTTGGCGATGCGCTGCACTCGGCCGTTCTCTCTCTCTCTCTCTCTTCTCTCGAGCGCACCAGTTTGACTGTATAATAGCTGGACATGGTATATTATAAGCTGGAGCAGCGCAGTAAGCCGGAGAGCGACTTTTCCGTGCGATCGATTGGCTTTTTTGTCGCTCGAGGCTGCTGCACGTCTCTCTCGTCCCTTTTTACCGCGAGCGAGCCTTTAAACGTACGTTATAGAGCTCTTCGCGTGTGTGCGCCATTGACATTATTTCTGCAGTGCGCGGCATGCTTATTCATGAATCGAGTAGCTCTGCGCGCGCGCTTAACTCGGCTGATCGTATGCTAATACCAGATAGAAATAGAAACGAGCTGCTACTGCCTATGTGCTAGCCACTTTGATCCATCGCTGCACCGTTAAATTCCAATTCTACAGTACGAGCCGAGGCGTACCTACACACTGCACGTATATAGCTGCAGTGGACGCGCGACGGAGGAGAGCCCCGGGAGAATGCGAAAAAGTGCCACTCGCGCGAGCCAACAGAGCTGCGAAATCAGCCATTTCCTATACAGCGCGGGATAGCTACTATACTACTCGAGGCTCTCGACCAACGACTCTTGCACGCTGGCTGTAGATATAGCTTTGCGTAGTTCCTGCACAAATAGCTGCACGCTTTAAATAGCCATCGAATTATAGCCACGGCGGCGGTGGCGGCGGCGGCGCAATTAATTGGGCTCCTCGGAACAATTAACGCCGCTCACGCGCTCGTTACACGCTTGGCGCATCTCAGTCACGAGCGGCGAGCGCGAGTTATTGTTCCAGGCGACGACTTTTTTGCACGCGGCGCTGCGCAGATACGAGTATTCATTGCTCTCGACATCGCGCTTATACGCGTATTTGACCGTATACAAAAGCGTCGAGCTGTACGCGAAACCTGGCGTGTGACGCCCGCTTTCGACCTGCGCGAGAGGCATAAATCAGGCAAACGCTTTACATACTTATAGGTATAGGTACGCAGCAGTGGCAGCCACCGTCGCCGCCACCGCGGCGGCAAAACAAAAATTTATTCGCACACACGCGGCTCACTGGGGTATTATCCTCTCGGTGGGTGAAATAAATCCAAGTTTCTGCGGCGACCCAACAGGCCTGCAGAGAGGCAGGGAGTCAAAGCCTGTAGGATAGGATGTGTATATGGTAAGAGCGGCCGCGCCGAACGCACGCATACCTATATATAGGGCCCGAATAGAACGCGCGAGAGAGAGAAGCCAAGAGCAGACGGCCAGGCCTTGCCATTGAAACGAGAAGCAGGTAATAATTCACGCTTGTATCTGTGTGAATCGAGCGCGCCGCACGCCGCCGCCGCACGCCTGGCCGCATTGCGAAACATTCGAACACTGTGTGCTGCTGCTGCAACTCTTTTGCACACTGCTCCTTTATGGGTTGCAGCGATATACGACAGATATGTACCCGCCGTACATATACACGTACGTACACGACTATGGAGTACGTAAGGTCGACACATACACACATCGACGCAGAGTATTCTCGAGGACTTTCAATGCGACTCTCGACTCTCGCCGATCCGCGCGCAGGCCTTTGGGTCAATGGCCCACGATATGTAACCGAGTTAGCGGGTAATTTGCTTTGCCGCATACTTATAGATACGTGTACGCGCCTCGCGAGTCGCGACTGTCCTTATAGGATGTATACTCATATATGCGCGCACACCACTTTTGCCCCGCTGAATTTATTTGCAGGATTAAATCGTCGTCGTCGTGGCTATGCGGCGACGACTTATTGACCCATTTCGCTTTTCTCAAGCGCGACGACGACGACGACGACGACGACGATTTGCAGAAGCACCACTGAGACGACGCAACTCGATAAATTCCAGCGATTTATTCGTGACTGTTATCTCTTGTCGAGCGATTCCGACCCTTGGCAGACAACTCATCCCAGAGCTTTTATTTTCTATATCCTCATCTTTCGGAGTCATCGGAAAAAGATGACTCGCTACCTCGTCAGCTCGTATACATTCGAGAGCTCCTCGAGTACACCAAGTGCCCGAGTATGAGAAAGAAAATCGAGACAATTTCTTTGCCGCGTAGCCGAAATCTACTTTTAAACGAGTCTCGAGTCTTAATGCAGGACACACGCAGGACATTTTCGCACAGTACTGCAGAAATAGCGTGAAAGTATGCGCGACTACTTGTTCGATGCGTGTTGCACACTTGTATATATGCGATGCCATGCATGTAATTCCCGCGCGCGGAAGACCTTTTAAAACACACATTCGAGAGCGTCGCGCGAGTCGCTCGCACGCATGGCATATAATGTGGGCTCGGCGCTCGCAGCTCGCGCGCGTGCTGGCACGAAGTTATATACAGCGCACATATTATATAGGAAAATTTTCGACACCACTACTGACCCGCAGAGAGATCTGTGTCCACGCGACGTCGCGAATAGTAGCTCAGCGGGACGCGTGCCCTAGTAAGAGTCGAGTGCATAAAAAAATCACGCCTGGGTATCCTGATGTATGCGCAAGTACACGGAGCCTGAACGAGTTGGACGGCTTTTTGTCCTCGACGAGCGACGTTAATGAACGCTATTATGCTCGAGACGCGACGAGCTTGATTGCAGAGTCACAAATTCCCTTTTGTCCCATTTGCCATTGATCCTTATCCACTCGGGGCTAACTTTATACACTCGATTCAAGAATGCAAATTGATTTACAAACGATAACGCGTACTTCATAATTGTAGAAATCATAGTGGAAAATTCGTATTATTTTGTGCGCAGTTGTTGATTTTTAGTAGCGCAAATGATTTTGTTAGAATTAATCTAATCTCTACTTGATGTAAATGAAGCAATTACAAGTGTTTTCAGAAATAAATCTTTATAATGGGGCAGATTTCCAAAATTACTTGTGCGAACTACCCGACTAGTAGCGACGCAGGTGGTAAGTCGCGAAAACACAAATCTTAGACAAATCTCCTTACAGCCATTCCGAAACGGCATCGACTCTTCATTTTTCAAATTAAATGCACATTTTATACATTATCGTATAATCGGATGTTAATGCATAGCGCGCTATGATTCATGCGGCAGCTAAATGAATTTACAACGGAAAAATCATGGAAATTAATTATACACACCTCTCGTCAAACCGTTAAAAACTTTATTAAAATATTACTCTTTGAGTCGAGTGTCTTTTCTGCGCGTGCAAACTACCTCGCACCATAGCTCTCTTTCTCTCTTCTCTCTCTTTCTCTCGCAGCAGCAGAAGCAGCACACCTTTTGCGCCGGTAAAGAGTTTTCATGAAAATTTTCCGCGACTTTTAGGAAGTAATTTAGCGTGGTAGAGGGGTGAGGGGGTGGTGAAAATTAACTTTGAAGCGCTCACTGAGTGGATTTCCGTAAAATATAAGAGCAATTACGACAGTGTACTATATGCGCGAAAATAAGAAGGAAAGAAAGAGCAAAAAGCGAGCGAGTGTATATATACTCGCTTCGGTGTGCTTCATAAAACGCGCTTGGATGGTTGAAAAAGTGAGGCAGTTTTCTTTTGAAAACCTTTTCAAGGGACCGTCACACACAAGCGCACAAAAGCTCGCTGGGATATTAGATTTTGATTTTCCTTTGCAACGATCGTTGCGCGGATTCAGACTCCGGCTTATGCGGCAATTGGCTTGGCAAACATCGACGAGGCGGACTAATTTTCGCCGAGCGCTCTTCATTTATTGGATTCCGACGAAAAACAAGCGAACAATTTTAGCCGACTAACGACTATAAGGACTCGAGTACAAATATCATTGGTTTACGGTCCTTTTTGCGCTGCGCCTATTAACCGACGTAATTCCATATAAAATCTTTGCAAAGCAAACACGCGCTTTTCGTTACTCACTACGGCGTTTGAAGTTGATCGAGCGATTGTTTGTTCAAAGAGAAATAGTTGCGCAACTCGAGGATCACTCGGGCGCGAGCAAAGCAAAGATCCTCGTCTCTCGAGGCGTTATCCAATTGAAAAGAGGTAGCGGTAACATATTACGTGCGAGTCAGGTGTCTTCGAAAGAAAACAATATATATATTCCTCATAATTTCGGGAAGCCACTCGATGTGCTTCACCGTTACGCCGACGGCACGTCCTCGAAGAGCTTAGAATAATCTCTCGAAGGCAAAAGTTGCGGCAAAAGCGATCGTTGCGTCGAAAATTCGACTGTACACCGCTGGATTTTGGTTATCGATGGCCGCATGACTGCACTCATGATGCACACCGTTAGATCATCGAGCCAGAATTTCCGAGATAGAATTTCCACCAAAAATCCATCGTGCGACGACACGAGCTTCGAGAGAGAGAGAGAGAGAGGCGAGCTGGATATATATCGCTTAAACAAGCAATTCTAGATTTTCTCTGGAATATAGTCTCGCAGTATGCGAGATAGGTATACGAGATAGGAGGACAAGATATAGGTGAGAGATGCTGCTGCGAGTAGCGCTGAGAAAGCAGCAGCAGCAGCAGCGGAGAGTCCAGCAGCATCTCCGCGCGAGTCTCTGCTGGCAGACAATGCAACCTGCTGCTCTCGTTCGAATCCTTGACTGCTGCTGCTGCTTGGTCCGCCGCCGCCACCACCAGCGTGTACGATCGGCCATGCCAGAGTTGGCCATAGTGTATAGGGTATACATATCTACATGCATTAGTCAGGCTTGAAAAAACCGGCTCCTTTTCGCACGCCGCGCACTCGAGGCAGAATTGTGTGATTTTTTGTTCTCTCTCTCTCTCTCTCTCCGGCCGCGACTGCAACACGCGATAGAACTCTTCCTTCGTTCGCTTCTTCGTGCTGGTCTTTCTTTTGTCGGACGTTCGAGGGCAGAATCGAGTGCGTGTGTCCATGCTCTCTTTTTCTTTCTCTTTCTCTCTCTCTCTTGCTCTCTGCGTGGCGATCTTCCTCTCCCGAGGAAATAGCATTATGGGGGCGTGCGTGTATCGGATTTCTCGCGGCGATATTCCTACACGGCATAGAGAGAGATCGGCGAAGAATAATTTTTGCCTACGAGTCGCGAGTCGAGTCGAGTCATCGCGAATTTCGGATGTACGGCTTTCTATTATAGCTACGATGTGGCACGAGCCTCTTCTCTTGACTCGTCTATATTACATGTACAGAAGAATACACAGCTCTTGCAGTTGGGCTACCCGTCGAGCCGAGGCGAATAATCGGCTCGATAATATGAGAATTCAGTCTGCGTGCGGGACGCCTGCGTGGAAACTACAGTTGCAACGAGGCACGCTCGAGCTCTTCTTACTTCTTACTCGCGTCGTCGACAAAAAAGGTTGCGCGCGAGAATTTTCGGGAAAAAAAGCCTCGAAATTGCGATGGCAGCAGGAGAAAAATCGACGTGCGCGCTAACGGTATAGCGTATACACGTACGTGCAGGACGACGTGCACCGCGCGAAAGTGAGCGCACTGCAGCACACTGTGCACCGCACGTAACACACGGACAGACAGACAGGAGCGAGGAATGCAGCGCGGAATTTGGTCGACTGCACTGCGCGCGGATGTACACACACAGACAGTACAGACGATGTGCGGCATTTGTCGCACGCGGGAGCCGATCGTGTGGTGCGTGCCCCGTCGAGAATACACACCGACGTTGCCGCGGGATCGGGCTCGAATTGCGATTTTCCGTACAAAGCCGCGAGCTCGATTGTGACAGAATGAGAGAGAGATCGACGGACTCGCTGATTGTATGCTAATGCGCAGCGACGCGTGTCGGATGGATTTTGTCACCGGCCTCACGCACGCATATATGCACGCCGAGCTAATACCGAGCTCCGATTCCATACAATCAAAAAGTATGACTGTTTACTTTGGCTGACTTATATATGTACGAAGCTGCGTACAGGCAAATGTGCTGTTTCTACGGTACACGACACGCGGCGTTATCGGCACGCATTGTCGATGCTCGCGAGAGCTGCTCCGCGGCGGCGATCCTTGACGCGATTATTATATCATCGTCCGTATAGTATGGCTTGAACTGAGGACGGATCCGAAGGCGCGCGACATCGAGTCCATGCTGATTAATGGCCTCGCGAGCGCAGGCCGATTTTCTTTTGTTCGCTGCGGCTCGCTCCGTGTACTCATCGACGTTCTCATGATTTTAGAAATGCGCGCGCGCGCGCTCCCGTGCGATATGCACCTATTGTTGTGTCTCAATTCTGCGCGAATCATCTTACATAATTGCACTCATCGGGCGCTCGACTCGATTACTCGAGTTCCGAGAAATTCAGCGAGTGCTCGACGCTGAGCTTTCGCGGACGAGTGCGTATACGCAAGGATCTTTGCTCCGCACAGCTTTGCGCGACACACTCGAGCGATGCACCTCGCGACTCTGTGCAATATACCGAGTACGTCAAATAGTCCGCGGATGCGCGCGACTATATGTATCCTGAATATCTTACGCGTGCTCGGCTCGGCGTAGTTTGTGCAGCATTTATATTTATATGTATGCCAAGTCTCGCGTAACGCAAACACGCGAACACGTATTATTATCTCGTTAAAGTATCTCTCTCTTTCTATGGCCTCTCGGCGATGTAACATTATATAATCCCGACGCTTTATCCGCAGGATCTGCCTGCAGCTAATTAAGCAAAAACACATACAGTAAGCTCCAAAGACTCTCCAAAGGAGGCCCCGATCGCAAAAAAGCTTTTTTCTCGACGCGCGACAACGACGACGACGACTGTTTAGTCCGCGAAAAAAACGGGATCTACGTGCGCTCGCTCGCGCGTTTCCCCAAATTTTAACGAGCTCCAAGGGCAAGAGCTGCAGAAAAAAGGTAAAAACTCGGAACAACGCGATTTTGTCGTGAATCTCGAGATCGTCGACACTAATCACTAATTTGAGACACAGCACACAACAGAGCTACGATTTAAGATTGTTTATCATTTATAACACATTGATTTGTGGCACATTGATTCTCGCACATGGACACCTCACACAGACACACGAAGACCCAAGTACAAATTATTTAAGCTCGAGCGTCCGTAATACTGCATCGAACGTCGCGGTTTGCGATGCCAAAGATGCCCCGAAAAATTAGAGGATTATAAATTTCGGAGTCGAAATATCCGTCCAAGCTGTACAGTCGCCAGGGTGTTAAATTCACTCGCTCTCGTTTTTCGATTCCCACACTCGACGAGTTTTAACAGTAAGAGAGATACTTGCGCTTTTTATTAAAAAATAAAAATAAAAACACGAGTGTTACATGCGAGCGACTTACCTTTTGATCGAAGAACTCTTCGTGGCAAGGAAAAGCTTCGTATCTCTGCTGCTGCTGCTGCAGTTGCGTTAAGGTCGGCGTTACTGCGGCTCACTCCTCGAAGCGATTTGCGAATTATTCGACTTTTTAAGTCGACTAGTTCAGTCTATACGTAAAAGTTTCACTCACGACTCGCGTTGCGGCTTATTAGCAGCTTGTCAACGATTATTAATTGTAACTTTCGCGAGATAACACTGTGTTAATACAAAAAGAACGAGCTGCGATTCTCAAAGCACTGTGATCGATCGGCTCGTGGGGACGAGTTCCTCGTCGAGCAATCGTCGGACGACAGAGATTAGCTGCGGTTGACAGCTTGCGGCAGTAAAGCTGCGCTCTCGATTCGGGGTTGGCACTCAGCGTCGGCGGCAGTGGCGCTTCCACCGCACGATCCTGAGATGCGATGTCGATTCGAGACGACGACGACGACGACGAGCTAGCAATCGTGCACTAGCTTTCTACTACCTGCGTACGTGGAAATTTGTTTAATAAAAAAAGGTGCGTGTGCGTATGTGTGTGCGTGCTCAGCGACGGCTGTTGCGGGCCTGTTGAAGCCGGCGCACCGCATACGAGTCGACTACTCGTGGCGCGCCGGGCCTCGGTACCTTAAATACCTTAGCGCTTGGAGAGCGCTAAGCGCGCGCTCCCTGCCCCACTCCTGCCGGCTGCTCCTCGCGCCGGAGTTGCGCCTCGATCGCACACCGCTACGCGCTATCTCTCTCTCTTTCTCTATTGCTTCTCTCTCTCTCTCTTTCTCTCGTTCGCAGCGAGCACTCGACGAAGATGAGTCCTGCGGAGCCTGCGGGTTGGTTCAGCGCCGCGGTAGGGGGATACATTCTGCACGACGTGGTACATACGCGTCGCCGACGCCGCCGCCGAGAAGAGGAGCTAGAGCAGGGGGGAAAAGGACCGAGCTTCGAGCGGTGGTGCGCGCCTGCGCGCTTTCTCTCTCTCGTTCTATCTTTCTCTGCTCTCACGCTCATTCTCTATTTCGCCGCCGCCGCCACCGAGATTCGCGAAGGATGCAGCTGATGCTGCTGATGCACCGATGTGTGTTCTAGACGGTGCTGCTGCTCCCTGACGTTTCCCAGAGTTGCCTTTCGAGCCTTTCGCCAAGGTCCTTCGAGACTCATTTTTTTTCTTAAATATTTCACCTATTTCTAATGTTGAATCGGTCGATTAAAGCTCTGTCGAATTGCGTTTAAAGTGCTCGACCCGAAATCGCAGTCTCAATGTTGTTGAAACGTTTTTCGCTCGGCTCGTGTGCGATCGATACAAGTCGATTTATCGTTTTGTAGCCGCAATATAATTATATGAAACACACGTTATTAAGCTGTGAATTGATATTGATCTTGTCATCGAGCGGCAGATGAAATGAGAGCTGCCGCGGTCGTACGCGCGCGCGCGCAAGGTCATCAATTTTAACTGGTTTCGTAGCTCGATCGCGAGCATGCGTTTAATTATCTAATAATATCAAAATAGATCTCGCTCTAAACTGAAGATCATCGGCGGATTATAGTGTATATACCTACACGCCGCGGCGGAGAAAAACATTCACCCGACGATTTATGGCAAAATAAATATTTATTATTCCGGAAGCCTTCGCGAGGCGTCTAAGCTCTTCTCTCGCGCTCGCCGTGTGCGTAGAAAATACTTTTTCAATGTACCACCAAGGTTAATTCACGGTTACTTCGATGTAGAGTTGATCCTCTCTCATACTCTCGCGGCGTACTAGCGGCTATATACACGCGCGTATTTATAACGTAACATACTGATCATCGAGTGAAAGATTATGCCCGGGCTTAATGCAGGTGAATGAGTCGGGGGGCCAAGCGCGCATAAGCTCGATAAAGCTTACATCAGCTGTACGCTCATCGACCAAAGAGAGAGAGAGAGAGAGAGAGAGAGAGAGAGAGAAGCGAAAAACACAAGAAGCAGGCGTTACCATGTCCTGCGTACGTATATAGTATTATAAAACGTATATATCTCATTGCGATCAGTTCCTTATTGGAGGGAAATTATGGCAGAAGGAGCATCGCGTCGATGATCGACCAAATGAAATCGGTATAATTTTCAATACAGGTTTCTCGTTTCGCATAAACGACGAGCAGTCCTGTTGCTCGAATCAATACTCATTCGTTATAGCTGATGCGCGCGTTTCGTTCGGTGCCCGATCATCGACGTGCCAGCTCTTTACGCGACTGCCAATGCCTATATACTGGCGCTTTGCTGATACACAGGAGACTGCACGAGAGCCTGCCTGCTTTTTTATATACGCACGTTTGTACGCGTCTCGATCGAGTATGCTGCTACGGCAGAGCCTCGGGTTCATTAGTCATCGACGCGCCGTTTTTCAGAAAAACAATTCGATATGTGGATAACTTTGCATATCGCCGTGTTCATTCACAAAACTCTTTAACGATCCGCGCGTCCGAGCCGTTTACTGACTTCATCGATTCCGGTGAATTTGATTTTTTCCTGCAAGTATGTCTTTGTAAGAAATGCATCAACAAATTTTTTACATTATATACACTTGTCGAGCTCGTAAAATTATCTCGGCGATCGCGAGTCTAATTCGATAAAGCATTAGAAATAGCCGCTGATGACAGACATCCTACAAGTAATCTCACTTACACCAAGATTGGAAAATAATAAAAGCGGAGCACGCAAAATAAACCTATTCGTGAATAGTTTCAAAGATTCGTCGCGAAGCCGCAGAAAATTACAACAATTAAATCGCAATGAAGAAAATAGCTGCGTGCAGTACTGTCCAGATCGAGAGCGCGATTCAAGATGTATTATATGTGCACGATCTGTTTTGTGCTTTGCAGTGGCGAGCCAAAAATCGACAAAAAAGTAAAAAAAATGTCGTCAGTGCACACACAGGTGAAGGAAGTAACTCATCGCGGTCAAATTCTGCTCTTGTATCATCGGCGATCTGTTGTTGCCTCTGCGGACGAGCAGCAGCAGTTCTCGACTCATTCTCGAATTCTTTGACTAAAAAAAAAATCCGCGTGTCCTGTTTTTTCTTCGACTTTTTTTTTGCACTCGCGCTGTTTTTTTGCATCGCGCCACGATTTCTGCGTATTACACGTGTATATATAGAGATGCCCGCGACGCACAAGTGGGTATGTATAAGTCTGTGAATTTTCGGCGGTGGAGGGTGCATGAGTCACACACACGTACGGCAGCAGCTTCGCCGTTATATGCCGTTTCTCTCTCTCTCGAGGCAGATCGATATTTTTCGGAGGGAATCGCGTTCAGCGTGATGCGCCCATGTGAGAGAGAGAGAAAGAGCAGAAATATAATAATTTCGCAACCGCAATACCCACCACCGACTCGAGAGAGAGAATCGGACGTGCGTTATTACAATTGTGGCTCTCTCGCGCGTCGACGCGCAGCAGCACGTATAATAATCCTTTTGACGTTTTTATTTTCGAGCGGGTATAGCCGCCGCCACATAAGGTCGCGCATAAGTTGCAATTAACACTTGAATTGGCTTGAATTTAATTTTGGACGCTCTCGCGATGTATATACATATAAGTTTGTGTAGCAGTCAGGCAGGATGATACTCGAGTGGTATAGGACGAAAAACTCGTGCTCTGCGGGCGTTTCGCATTCTCCTCCTCATCATCATCTTCTTCTTCTTCTTCGTCTTTTTCTTCTTTACATTCCGACGACAAGGTTTGCTCGGCACTCGAGCAGTATTTTCTGCTCTCACCCCGTTCAAGTGTAAGCGCTTTCTTTCTCTCTCTCTATCTCTCGGCTCCTTTTGTTCGCACTCAAACTTTTTCGGAGGATAGCTATATCGGCATTAGCAGAGAGAGAGGATACTACACATCGGTAGCAAAAGCCATACGTTAAGTTGTAGGAGCAAAAATCACACGACCCGTGATGCGCGTACGGGTCTTTTTGGTCGCTCGCGGCTGTTATTCTAATACGCGACGTGTTTGTTTAAAATCGTTTCGCTGACAATTCCGAACGCGAACGTGTGTATGTAATATACATTATAATATGCAGGAGCGGCTGCGTCGGTGGCGGCGACGGGCCCGTAACGAGGATCGCACACGAGAGAGCCTACGGTGACGACAAGTTAATCGACGAAGCGCAGCTAGGCAGCATATTAAACGCTTAGATCTTTCGATTATCCTCTTCTGCGAGCTCATCCCGAACCAGATTAAAGTTCCGGCGTGCACATATATGCGTTGCTCTGCTCCGTTAGATATACGTGCGTATGTCAGTCAACTAAGCGGAGCTCCAACGTGTATAGCTCTGTGTGCGTGCGCAAAACAGACTACAAGCCATATAATGTATTATGTTTATGTATACACTTTTCAATGATATACGCGCATGGCTCTGTGTACGTGTGTGTACTGTAATGTACTGTATGGAAGCGCCGAGGCTCGAGCACGCAGTAAATTGCATATGCCAAGCGCAGCAGCGCAACATCGCGGCAACTTTTCACTTAGCGCTCGTCAGTCGCTGACGTTGATTTCATTTTGAAAAATTTATTCGACTTTACTTATCGCATATGTATACGCGCCTGCGTTATACTACATACATTTATTAAATTGGTCCACTCATGCATGGTCTTTTGGTTTTCCATGTATATATTTCGACGATCATACTGTTACGCATGGAATGAAATTCGCGTTCGTTGCTCGAATGTAATGCGTTCGGGGAGTTTGTTTTGATTTCGATTGTGGCGACGCTGTCTAATCATCGCGTCACGTAGCGTATTATATATTTTTTTTTCGATGACTTTGGGGAAATTGCAGGCACGATCGAGAGAAAAAATCCGCTGCCGATCAAATTCGCACTGAATTCGCGCTCGAAGAGGAAAAAGTACTCGCGGTACAATAGAGCCAAGCCCAGTCCGAAAAATTATAGAAAAAGGAGATAGCTACGTTGCATAATCTAAATATCGGTAAAAATTGGCGGCCTAGTGAGGCTTATATTATATTTAGCAAAATGACTGTGTCATCGCGATCGCTTTTGACGCGTAACGATTGCTCCTCCCAAAGCGCGAAACTCGCAAAACCTACATTATAGACATAATGTGCGGGAGTCGTGTCGAGCGTAGTTACTTCCTGCCGCGAAGTTTCGCGTGCAGAACGCGATTCGCGCCGAGCAGCTAGCTCGTGAGAATTCGCGCCTAATATAATATATAACGACGATCTCGAAGCTAACGCGATTATCGCGAGTACACGGCTAAGCACGGGTCGGAAGTGTCAGGTACACATCGTACATCGGCCGATCTTATTGGTTTTTCACAGTCGAGTGGCAATGGCAGGTATAGTACACAAGTATAGTGGCACACTGTCGAGCTTTTGTGCTCCGGCTCACGTGTCATTGACACCGCGGCAGCTCGGCTGTATATTATATATGTATGCCGGCCGGCCGGGCACGCGCCCGCCTCGCGATTACGCAATTACGATCCGAGTCGGCTGCCGGTGCAATATAAACAACAACTCTTGTGCACGACGGCGACGACGTCGGCCGGCTATGTACGTACTCGCGCGAGCGGTGAAATGGAGCGAGGAGCCAGTGGCAGCTCTTATATAGCATTGAACTTGACCTAAATCGGAGGCACTCGGCATTGAGCTGCATGGCTATATAACAGCAGCAGCAACGGCGGCGGTGTACTGTGCACGAGAAAGAGAATCATCCGGAGAAAGGTGGCTCACTTTCGATTTCGGCATTCTATAGAGCTCGCGCTGCGATTGAGCAGTGGGAGCGTACGTATAGCTCCGCCGACGTCTATCGCGCTGCACAGCGCACGGATACACACTGCCAGAGCCAAAGTCTATACGGCAAGTGTATATAAACTCTCCGAAACTTTCTCCGCACTCGTTACTCCTGCACCGATGTATCTGTTACATCATTCGAGGCGCAGTTTCTTGCACTTGAGCAGTCTGTAATCTAGCCGGCACATCGCCTCTCTCTCTCCCTCGATTGAAGCTTATACGTATCGGCGCCTCAGCTGCACTCATAACACAGTTTGCTGCTCTTGTCGGATCACCGCGGCCTTCGTTCTATTGTGCTGCTGCAACTATTCGAGCTGGAGGATGTAAATTTGCCGACGTCGATTGCGACCGAACGACAACTACCAGCTTTGAAGTCGTGCTTTGAATCGAAAATCGTTTTTGCATTTCCAAAATTTCCCTCGACCGTGAAACTAGACCGATCCTAAAGTGTAAATTGATTATAATTGTGTCGCGCTTGGGACAAAGTAATAAGCGTTCCATTCATCCTCAAAGAGTTTACCTGCTTTTAACGAGCTCGATTTAATAACAGTCAAGCCTCATTGGTCATTTTCATATTCAATATTTACTTTGGCTTTATATCTAATCGGACTAGAAATCTTTTACATTACCAGGAATTCTCAGTGTCCTCCCTAATTGATACCGATTAAAAAATCACGATAAGCGATAGTGTAGGCTCTCACACTATCGAGAAAAGACGCGAACCTGGGAAGAAATTTCAACGACGCGTTACACGAGCGATCGATTTCGGCGGATCTTCCTGCCCCTGACACGCTTGTAGCCATGCAGCACAAGTGCTGAGTCAAGTTGCTTCGTTGAAACTCCGACGTTAATACCGCTGCGCGCGAAAAATAAACATTACGTATCTTAATGTAGCAGCTCCGGTTCCTGTGTGTGCACGAGATCGTTACATTATCAATTGCAATTAATTCATTCCGTAAACGCGCACTAATACACCTCGAAAGTCAATTGCGACCGTCAACGTTTTTAGCCGTTACAAGCCCCCACGACGAAGAGGAATAATATATATCCGGTTGATTGGCGACGAGCAAATTGGACAAGTACGTAGTAACGACCAGCCTCTTTTTTGCTCTCTCGAACCATTTGACCGAGTCGAGCGATGCCAGCAGCAGCGGAATTTGCATGAATTGAGATGTGCTCGTGACGCTCTGTGTGTCTATATAGCAGAGGTGTTTTATCAGGTGTGAACAGTCGGTCGTCGAAATTACGAGCATAGCGATGGGCCCGAGCTTATGCTATAACCCAAAGCTAACAGCATAATCATTTGGTCGTCTTAGAGCATAGTTTTGCCAGCCGCACACGTCCGAAATGTAACGGGAACATGCTTCACGCGCAATTGAACTTTACTTCTGACATCATTTTGCCGACTCAGAGAGAGAGAGAGAGAGAGAGAGAGAGAGAGGACGACCTTTATATACAATTTAACGATAATACTGCCAGCTTGGCTGTGTGTTACGGCCAGCTCTATTATGTGGCGCTCCTCTATGTGTTTTTTTGCCTTACGTAATGATCGAGCGACTAACGTTACCTGCGCGCACGTCTCTATGAAAGTAAATTTCGACGCGATTCAATTTGCTTCGCGCTGCCTAATCATTGGCAAACTTTCGAGCGCGCCATTTATTTGTTTTTACTTTGCTGCGCGCGACTTGAAATATAAATGAGTGTCAGTCGTTGAAAAAAATATCTACGCTAACCAGCATTGACAGAAATGATAAGGTGCTAAATTTTTGCATAAATGTTTGCGTCGATTATAAAATTCAACGAGCATCAGCAGCAGCATCAGTAGCTGCGCATCTTCTCGAATCATTTCAACACGTGTACATTACTCTTAACGAGTGTTGAACGAGTGATTAACGAGCGATGAATCCATGACTCAATATGATGTCATCGAGGTCTGTACAAAAAAAAACGATACATTTGAAACCCTCATCTAGTCTCTGATCATCGATAAATTTGTATCTTTAGTAAGGATTGGCGATTGTCTATTTTTATTATCATTCATGTATCTTGGAAATTATCACGTGTTTGCTTGCTTTCAAACGGTTTCAAATGGTAAATATCAACGAGATTCCAAGTCCGAACGTGTGAAAATTTAAAATAATGTTGTGGGTTTTTGAAAACGTTTTGAAAATGAAAACAACGTTTACTGTGTGTAGAACGCATGTTCCGTTTTATCTATGTACACACGTGCGGGGATTTAAATTTTTACTTGAAAGTGATCACATTGACTTTTTATGAGTCTATTTATATGCACAAAGCTCATGTTCGAGAATTTTTTTTAATTATAACTCAATCATTTTTTTATTTTTTGCAAAATTTATGAGATTATAGCCAAAGTTGAATTGTTTATACTTCCCTGGCAGTGCTATGATTGAGTATTTAATTAAATTTTTGTGCAGAAAAACAAACGATGGACATTCCGAGGATACATCATTGCCATTTACGAGCTCATTCGTCAGAATATACAACTCGAGCGGTGATTCGAAAATTGCAACAAAACATACGTAGCGAGTTTTTGTTGTTCTTGGTCGAATACACTTTATTTACTCAATCGACGCATGGTAATTTTTTTTTCTCCACATTCATCGAGAAATGATTCGGCGGGGAAATAATAGATTGTTTACGGCGTTTCAATACAATTGAGATGTAAAAATACGCGTGTGAAGTATATCCCAGAATTTTTTTATATGTGTACTTTAGCGTAGCCTGAATTAAGGAAAAAGCCTTTTCGTGTCAGATACGATTTTATTTTCAGCGTGCATTAGAGCTACGTAGCTAGGTAAAATTCGAGAGAGAAAGAAGCCTCTTTATCCAGATCATTTGTATATAGTTATATGTATACATGCGCACACTCACACATTACGTAGGGTATTAGACGGTAGCCGTTTTTCTTCTGGCGTTGCTACGCCGAAGCGAATGGATTACAGCAGTAAACCGTGAGACTATTTGTGTAAAATAAAACCGGCGATTCGTTTTTTTCCGCAAAAAAATTTTCTTCTTCGTCTTCTTCTTCGGTCTTCCTGGACAATTTAAGGCAATAAGCTACACGATGTCGGTCGCTTACAGCTCGGAACACGTAAAAACTCGGGTCCGCAAGAAAGCAAATAAATTTCGGTGGTATATATTTGGCCGTATTAAAGTTTGAAGCGGAGGATTCGGATGAATTAGCGCAATGAGCTTTTCGGAGGAGTCTTTGTATCGCCGGCCTCGTTGTCGTCGTTGATTCTCCTTAATTGCACGGACAATGTAAGCTGCGTGCGGCACGAATTTGCAGTTAGCTCGCTTTAACGATATCATCTCGATACATCGCGTCTACTCGCACCGCGCACAAAGAAAAGATAAAAAGCAGCTTCCCTCCCTCTCGGATTTCGATCAGCTTGGCAGCTTGCGGGATGAAACGAATTTATATTCCTCGCACGCGATACAATCTGTCTCGCGTGAAAATTAGCGCGGCGAAAAATGATAAGGAGCGTTGGATTACCCAGAGAGTCTTAATGCGAAATAGGAGCTGCTGCTGCTGCGTTACGTTATGTGGTATTAAGCTGCGGCCGAAACACAGCACTCGAACTAATCGAATCGACGACTCGACGTGGGCACAGTCGATAATCAAGGTCCTATATAGCAGTACGTAAACCGGAGCTTTTGTGGGAGCTTCAATGGGTCGTACGTAGCAAATGTTGGAAACGCCAGCGGCGACAATAGAATCCTTGATCTCACTCGTCCATATTTGTGTGCATAGGCAAGCGCGAGTATACAAGGGAGAGAGAGCAGAGAATCAGTTGGAAATTTGATTGTCGTCTACACAGGGAATAGGTTTATATAGTCGGCAAGCGAAGAGTACACAGAGCAAAGCTCGCGATAGGTCGTCTCGTGCAGACGCGATGTGTGCAGCGCACGATGTTACCTTATAGGCACGCATATAATGTAAGCTCGAATTCTGAGGCGGCGAATGTGTACTATCGAAGGAGCGCGACGGGGTGTAAAAGCGACTATACTCTGTACTCGGAGCAGCAGAGCTCGACGTCAGGACTGCGCCGCGCGGGTATTTCTCGCGCGCGAGGCTCCGTTGATGGCTGCACGTACGTATACGTACGTACGGCACAAGAGAGAACTGTACATAGCGGGCGCGATGCTGCTCGACGCACACACACACACATACACACATTTATAGCAGAGAGAGAGAGAGAAAGAGAGTCGACGAAGTAGAAGCCAAGAGAGTAGGAAATCAATAGCGTTGCTAGGGCTAAAGCAGAGAGAGAGCAGGAATCGTGTATGGTGCGCAGCACACGTATTCGCTTATATAGCACGCGGGCGCGAAATTTTCGCCAACAGAAGAGATACGTGCGCCTCCGTATACTGCCAGTCCTGTATAGCTATATGGCACATAGCTGAAAATGTGGCGGAGCCGGGAGAGGTACGCGACTCTTATATAGCTATAGGCGCGGACGAGTAATCGCATTGGAAAATGAACTCGGGACGTATGAGGTATATAGTAGCGCGAGGCAGTCGAGACTCAAAACTCGAGTGCTCCGAGCTCGGCACGAAACGTCGAGCCATCGTATACCACCTTACTAGTCATTCATTCATGAAGCATTTGCCTGCAGTATATAACTAAACGTAAACTACGCGTAGGCCATTTTTCATTAGACGCGTCCTCCCGGCGTAGCAGCTTTCCTCCGAAATAGCTAATTAATTACCGACTCGATAAAACAACGCGGCGCGCATGGGGGTACCTATAATAATGATGATAATAATAAACGTAGTTATATAGCTGCACGAGCTGCAGGTCGCTTATAATACGTACGCTGCAGACGACGACGAGGACGAGCTGCAAGAAAATGACGAGGGCGTCCTCGCAGCCACCTCGCTCATTTATTAATATTCGCTAAGTGATTGCGTTATATCGATCTGCGGCATGCGCCGTGCAACTTGCGAGCGCCGCGCGACCAAAAAGGGCGACTCTGCCTATATCTCGCTTTTCTTGTCTCTCGTCTCGACGTGTAGCAGCAGCTCGGAGATATAGCTCGAGCTTTCGCAGCAGAAGCAGCCCTCGCACAGGCAGCGACGTGTACTTTTTTGCACTTTCACGAGAGAGATATTCCCGCCGACTTGGCTTTCGAGGCGTAGACAATCGTGATGGTGCACAGGGCTGCTGCAAATATAGGAGTAGCGACGTGCCGAGTCTCCTCCGCGCATTGTCACGTAGGGCCATTATTCGAGATCGTTCGATTCACTGGACACATGGAACGATGCCTCGTATAATGTGCTACGCGTCGTCGCGGCGGTCGCGCCATAAAAGATATTGCGATCCAAAAAGTGAAAGATGCGCAGAGGTTCGCGTTCGATTCGATCGACCATATATATATCGAGGTGTTCTTTCTTTCTTGCAAACGCGCGTATACTTCGATCATTGCTTCGAGTTTTTTATAAAACGCAGAGTTGCAGGAGCTGACGCGGATTGCGATTAGCCGATCCTCGATACACGTATATCTACATAGTCGCGCGTGTGCAGTCGTTCTGCTGAGCTACTTATACACAATAAGAGCTCGACTTTTTTTCCTCTCTCCGTCTCGCGATGATTGCGACCTACAAGGTTGTGCTGGCAGACGGCTGTGTCACGATTGATCGTGAATTATAAACAGGGTCGAAAATGACGGCGCTCGCGATTAGTGCGGATTCGACGCCGTCGTCCGCCTGCCCTGCTACAAACACCTAGTCACGGAGCTAGCGCCTATATTATATATGAACGATTCTATAAAAAATCCTTAAAATACCTTCGAAAAAATAATTATTTTCATATAGTAACTCAGGTACTGAATTTATCATTTTTCCTGTAAAATATAAATAATTGATAGAAAAATGTTCTATATGAATTAGACATGAAATACATATTGGAAAGTTTATAACATTATTTTTAATATTATTTTTAAATTAAATTTATAGGCTACAGGGAAAAACTGACAAAGATCATTACAGAGCTGTGCTCGTTATGTTGTTTACGACGCATGACCTTCGTATTTGCCCGGCACAGAGTTTTGACGTGCCTGCCATAGTGCGATACTACATGGATAAGGACTGAGTATGCTATCGAAGTTGGCGCTCTATAGGGCGTTTTCCAATTGTCACGAAGTGGTTACTTTAACGAACAGCTGATTTGCCTGGAGGCATAACAAACCGCGCGCCCCTATACTTCACGTGTTAAATTAGCATGTTAAAAGTACTTGTAATTAGTTTATAATAAAGTTAAAAAAAATAAACAAAAAATATCCGGAGAAAGCGGAAATCCTCGTGTATCGAAATATCGAAGCGGTTTTTAGTTAAAGTCTTTAGTTTGTAAATAAAAAAATATTGAAATTTCAGCTTTTTCGTCTGTGATATTGTCAATAATCTCTAATAAAATGGTTATTAAATGTGCTTTCTTGGATTGCAATACAAACTCTCGAGCGGGGAAGTTTTTATTTTTTCAAATGACCAAAGAAAAACTCGGAAACAATCGTAATTAAGAATATTATCTTTCCACCAACAGCAGACTTGGGTTGGAAGACGATTGCGAGGTGATCTTCATGATTTTTCGGAATTACGCTTGTTTCCTGGTTTTTCGTTTGTCATTTGTAAAAATACAAACTTCCCCGCTTGAGATTTTGTATTGCAACCCGAAAAAGCACATTTAATAACCATTTTATTAGAGATTATTGACAAGATCACAGACGAAAAAGCTGAAATTTCAATATTTTTTTATTTACAAACTAAAGACTTTAACTAAAAACCGCTTCGATATTTCGATACACGAGGATTTCCGCTTTCTCCGGATATTTTTTGTTTATTTTTTTTTAACTTTATTATAAACTAATTACAAGTACTTTTAACATGCTAATTTAACACGTGAAGTATAGGGGCGCGCGGTTTGTTATGCCTCCAGGCAAATCAGCTGTTCGGTAAAGTGACCACTTCGTGACAATTGGAAAACGCCCTATACGCATCGAAACAGTTTTTCGAAATATAGTGAGCACAGTACAGCGCACTTCACCAGTCTTTCAGTGTATAAATAGTAGCTCTTTTTATGAAATCATTGTATAGAGGTTAATTGTTAATATAATTACAAGGGAAAGATGGAATTCAGTGGTTTCTTCAATTGTCCCATCACGTAATTTTCATTTTCTCTAACTTGAATTACAGAAATAATATAACATAATAATCATATTGAGGTTATTTCAGAGTGAAAGACGAACCTAGTGATTGGTCGCTTAGAGTAAATGAACCTGACGCGATTGATGAAAACCCCGATATTAAAAACGTTCAATTCTTGTCATTTCTACAAGAAAATTCAGTAAGTGTTGATCATTTATATTTAATTGATTTTCTGTAATTGTTTTTTTATGAAAATTCTCACATAGCTTTTATTTCTTTACAGACTTACAGGCATCGGAAATGTGATAAAAATCATGAAAGTGAAGCGAAAATAATTTTCGAATGTGAAGACGTCAAGCCCAATTTAGATTTAGTAGTAGCTAAAAGAATTAGCAGTTATACTCTAAATCACTTATGGAATGTAAAAAATATTGATGGTTACAACACTCAAAACGTAAATAAAATGGAAACTGTGGGGAAAGTAAAACAAGAGTTTTCTGATGACGTTGCTCATGGATTGAATTTGAATGTCGACGGTGAACTTGTCGAACAGAATACAAAAAAAAGAATTACAAAAAAATTTAATAACGAACATAACCTCGAAACACACGTTGGTACAGTGCATGATGATACAACTTTCGCATGTGATACATGCGGTAAGAACTTCTTAACGAAAACATATCTCAAAATCCACATCGATTCAGTGCATAATGGTATCACTTATGCATGCAATACATGCGGACAGTCATTTACCCAAAAAACGAGTCTTAAAATCCACATCGATTCGGTGCATAAAGGCATCAAATATACATGCGACACATGCGGAAAAACTTTTACACATAAGAATTATCTTCAAGTCCACATCGATTCGGTACATAATAAAATTACTTATAAATGTGATATATGTATGAAGACATTCACACAGAAAAGTAGCCTCAAATCCCACATCGATTCATTGCATAATTATATCACACATGAATGTGATGTATGCGGCAAGACATTTTCACAAAAAGGATATCTCAATATGCACGTCAAATCAAAACACAAGGGTATCAAGTATTCATGCGATTTATGCGGAAAGACTTTTACAAGCAAGTATTATCTCCATGTCCACATCGATTCAGTGCATAAAGGTATCAAATGTACTTGTGAAATTTGCGGAAAGACCTTCACAACAAAGCATCATCTCCAAGTTCACATCGATTCGGTACATAATAAAATTACTTATAAATGTGATATATGTATGAAGACATTCATACAGAAAAGTAGTCTCCAATCCCACATCGATTCAGTGCATAAAGGCATCAAATATACATGCGACACATGCGGAAAAACTTTGACACATAAGAATTATCTCCAAGTCCACATCGATTCGGTACATAATAAAATTACTTATAAATGTGATATATGTATGAAGACATTCACACAGAAAAGTAGCCTCAAATCCCACATCGATTCATCGCATAATTATATCACACATGAATGTGATGTATGCGGCAAGACATTTTCACAAAAAGGATATCTCAATATGCACGTCAAATCAAAGCACAAGGATATCAAATATCCATGCGATATATGCGGAAAGACTTTTACAAGCAAGTATTATCTCCAAGCCCACATCGATTCGGTACATAATAAAATTACTCATAAATGTGATATATGTATGAAGACATTTGCACAAAAAAGTAGTCTCAAATCTCACATCGATTCAGTGCATAATTTTATCACACACGAATGTGATGTATGCGGCAAGACATTTTCACAAAAGGGTCATCTCAATATGCATATAAAATCAAAGCACAAAGGTATCAAATAGCCAGGCGATACATGCGGAAAGAAATTCTCAACGAAGAGTAATCTGAAAATCCCAATTGATTCGACAACTTAATAAACCTATAAAATTTAATATACATGGTCGGCAGATCAAGTCATATTTATATTTATAATAAATATCTTAAGTTCCTTCAATGCTATCTCATGTAAAAACTACACTTAAGTTTCTAAAAAAATCAACCAATTTGCAAAGTAAAATGTAGCAAATTATTAATAATAAATCTAATAAAATTTTAAACCCAATAATTTATGTAGATGTTATAATTCAAGTCACTTTTCAGTGCACTTGGCTTGGCCTAAATTCTACATTTTTGTTTTGTGACTTACTCATTTCTTTCGGAATTGAGTCGCGTCAGAATTATTTACATTTTTTTGCACATAAATTATTTATGATACCATTTTGCAGAATATCTCATGTTTTTTTGAACTCGACTGAATTTTTTTCGGATACGATTTCGCATGATTTTGGCAATATCAAACAACTGAATAAGTATTTATGTTAACGGTAAAAAGCGATTCTTCGGAAAAACAAAAATAGCTATATGGTATTTGAACCAGTGATTGACCGCTTTGCACCAGTAAATAACCACTTTTGAATATGCAATAATTATACTTTTTCCTTATTATATGATGATCGGACATGGACAACAAGATGCGAAAGAATTGAATAACGTCCATACAAGTATATTTTTAATAGTTTTTCATATCATATTTTCCGAAATGGTCATTTACTGGTACCTGGTCATTGATTGATCCGACTACTCTATTTCGGATTCTCCCATGTTTCCAAGGCCTCAATGAAGAATTATCAACTTCCCATTGCACGCATCGAGTGACAAAAATTTCAATGGCTTTTTCAGTCTCGGGTTTTACAAATTTTTCACAGGATTGCTCATATACGAGCGTCTTGTATACACTGCGTCTGCAGCTCTCGATGTAGCCCAATCTGAATAAATTAGCATAGCGTCCTCTAGCTCTCTTTTATTATGTGCGTTGTGTGCTCAATAATGCGATCGCGACTCGAGTGCGCCTAGAGCATAGTCTCTGTATAAGAGAGCTCGATTCGCGCACCACAGCTGCCAGTCATTTCAAGTCTCGCGAGTCGATGATTGCTCACAGGTCTTAATCGTACTTTGTCGGAGACGGCGACGAAGAAGAAAATAAAATGAACACAAATCGATCGCGAATGCACATTCCCCGATGAATTGCAACTACACTTTGTTCCTCTCGAGTCATATCGTCTCCCTCGCGCTTTGTTCCATTCATCATCGATACATCGCGCGGCATATGAATTGCGGCTTATAATGCAGGTGCGTTTGACGGCGTTGCCGAATCTCACTCGGCGGCGTACAGTACAGACCTTAGAAATAACGATGTCACCCATAAATGAGCTGCGTTATATACTATTTTGTGACGACGTGGACGCGAGCGAGAGAATTGGCGAGGTGTCCTCGTTGCAGCGAGCGGCTTTGGGTCAGTCGGCCCGCCAACGGATTCGAGCTGACTGTGCATGATGCAGCTCACTCCGCACATTAAATAGATAACGATGATCGGTACGTGCTTGCGTATTATGTGTGGCCAGAAATCGACTGGAACGTTCTTTGGCTGCGCGCGGCTTTGCACCGCGGTAATGGGCAGTACATAGCCCCCCGGAGTAGGTGATACACATAATATAATGGGCTGCGCGTGTCGCACAGTTGGCTCGGCTTTGGCGCTAACAAGTGCGCAGCTCGCGCGCATTGTTCCGCACATCGTTTCTGGGCCTTTGTTTGTCTCTCTTTACACACATAGGCGCGCGTCGCTTGTCGAGCAGCTCGTCAATTCTCCAGTTTCGCCCGTGTGCAGCTAGTCTGCGTGTGTGTTCGTGTGAGCGAGTCTTATCTGCTCTCTTTTCTCTCTCTCTCCCTCGAGTCGCGCACGCACTTAGCCGCTGATGTATTGGCGCCCTTCGGGCCGAGCTCACGAGCTGCTGCTTTTGCCGAAAATGGAAACGATTTACCGCACCCTCGTGAAATTTTTCTTTCCCCAAACGCCAGTATATTTACAACGCATCCTGCTAGCTCTACTAGCAGCAGCTCTACTGCTAGCACTAGCTCTACGCTATTTTTCTCTCTCTCTTTCTCTCCGACCCCGTACACACATCGAATCTTGATCATATTATACGTATTGCTTCCTCATAGAGGAAGCTTTGTGACGGACCGATTTTCGACTTTCATAACTAATAATCGTAGAGTACTTTTACATATATATTCTTA
>CACVKI010144350.1:0-33760 GCA_902732785.1 Trichogramma evanescens
CTCCCAGTGCCGCGCGGCGCGGCAGAATTAAGTCAAATCACTAAATTTGTAAATCGCTGTAAAAGTACTAAAATGCACCTAGAGAAAAAAACGAAAACATGATTTCGATGGGAAATTGACTCAGCTTTCCGATGGTGAGGTCAGATTTTCAAAAATTTTTCGTTTTACCCGGAAAAATTGCCGGAAAAACTTTAAAGTCGATTATCTCAAAAACTTCATTTTTAATATTTTTTCAAATAGTCTAGATCGAAAGATCAGGAAATTTTCCATCGATATAGACATTTTCCAGATAGGCGTTTTTTGATTTTAGCGAGATATAGCGAGAGAAAGAAGAAAAAACGTGGTTTTTGGGCGCGCGCGGGCGGCTGGACGCTGGATTCGTTAAAAATGAAGTTTTTGAGATAAAGTTTTTCCGGAAATTTTTCCGGGTAAAACGGAAAATTTTGGAAAATTTTACCTCACCATCGGAAAGCTGAGGCAATTTCCCATCGAAACCATGTTTTCGTTTTTTTCTCTAGGTGCATTTCAGTACTTTTACAGCGATTTACAAATTTAGTGATTTGACTTAATCCTGCCGCGCTGCGCGGCACTGGGAGAGTTGACGTGAAATGCCACATATGTAAAATATCACAAATTACTTTTTAGTGCCTCTTTAATTGTGAGCAATAAGTAGTTTATAGAAATAAATATATAAGCAATGCATATCTTGCGTATAAACATAGAAACCGTCCATACGTCTTTATTTGTAATCGATCTCTCGTTGTCAGTCGGCTTACTGTTCACGAGATTTATTGTAAATAGAAATGCGAATATAAAAACAATTTTTTTCTCCGCTCACATTCTGCATTTGCTTTAAAATATATTTACTTATTACATAAACAATACAAGATGTCTTAAATAAATAAGGACACAATATTTATTTTATTTTGTTGATCATTCATAGGTCAAACGGGTTTTTTCATTATCACATATGAACAATGTTCATTGAACATAATATGTTACAAGCATTAATCGCAAATACTTAAACTTTTCAAAATTTTCAGTATTACAAAATTTCTCACATTAATTTCATAAATATCAGCACACATATGTATTAAAACTGTCGATAATTGAGCCATTAAGATATTTGAAGAGCTCATGAATGATAAACAATTGTTCATAGCATAGGTGGGATTCGCCTGACGACGCGTCACATTACGTGATATATCGTTCCAGCACCTATATGTACGGAGCTTGAAGAACTTACGTATTTATTTAATGCACACTTGGATAATAATATCTTACACCCTACTTTAAATTTTGCAAGGGAAATATTTCAAACAACCGCGAGAAAGCGTAATTTCAACTATCGCGCAATTTATGCATGAGTTTGTACTTCTACGCGCGAGGACACCCTCTCGAACTTAAAAATTATTCAAGAATCAAGACGAAATGGCAAGTTTTTTTCAAGCTCATTCATTTCTAGAGCCACAAATCGTTCGATTCTAATGGTATACGATCCAGCACGTAAAAATAGAATCTCAAGACATGCATGTATCAATTACCTTACGTGTGTACAATACATACTTTCAATGGACGCGAGGAAAAAATAAATTACTTTCGACCGAGCTGCCTATTGACTATAAAAGAAACTTTCCTCGTGTATAGATTTATTGTGAAATTACAACGTTACGATTGCAAAGAAATATTCATTTTCTGTGTACAATGTATCATCATCATTCTCTATTTCTTCCATCTATAATGCATAAGATCGATGCGTTCAACTTATAAATAATCGTGATATGAAAATATTTGTCCATTGGATGGAAAGAATAGGTTAGTTGAGAAATAAACAGTTCCATCGAAATGAAATATTCATGCGCGTAACCAAAAAAATATGCGAATGCAAAACTGCGGTTCGAGCGTTCGAAATAATTTTTTTCGCATGTGCCGAAGGGATAAAAAATACCTTCGAATGAAAAAAAATGGTAAGAACACAGGGGGGTGGTTTTTGAATAATTAATAATGGCTCGTATGGCTCTCGAGGTATATAGCATGCACCGTAATTTGTCGAATTGCCACTCGTGTTGCTGAGTAATGATATTTAATTGTTATATCATGCCATGACAATTTCTTCTCTCTCTCTCTTTTTTGCCTTTCTTCAAACCTGTAACTCGTTTGTCGCAGTTCGCTACAGCGGGACGAGAAAAAGTTTTGAGTCGTTCTTACACTGGTTGTATCGAGCTTCTATAGTATGAATTATATACTTGGAGTAGAGAGGACCCCGTGGAATTTGAGGGAAGCTTGAAAACATCGAAAACGTACGAATTAGGAAAAAAAATGAACGATGTATATTACATTGTAAGCGCACCTCGAAAGCGAAGCAAAGGAAAAAAAGGCATTAGTGAGCAGCTCGAGCGCAAAAAGCCATATAATGATTCGGCGTGTGGGCTGTATATGCAGCATGACAATCGACGCTCGCGCGCGCGCGCTGCATGTTCAAAGTCTGCATAATATAATATTCGAAAAATGAAAGTCGATACGGCTTATGGACGCGTGCCACGCATCAAAGTATAAACTTTACTTTATATATACACATGTATCCCGTATACATTCGTGCATGTGTATGTATGTGTGTGCGTGCGTATACGCAAGCCAAAGAGCGCCGGGGGTATAAGTGTATCTGCACGCACAAAAACACAAAGTGGAAGTATGACGCTAGGAAGAGAAGGTTGGGGTAGTGCAGGGTCTCTCCTTTCTCTCTCTCTCTCTCTCTCTCTCTTTCTCTCTCTTCCATCGACATCACCTGCTTGTGCTTTGCACACATCGCGCGTTGCTTTCTATCCATCTCCCCCCTTGGCCCCCCCCCCCTCTCCCCGGGCTCTCCACCCGACATCTCCTGCATTCCTATTATACTTCCTCTTTCCTTTTTCGTCTTCCTCGTCTCTTTCTCTCCCTCTCCCGATCTTTTTTCGCAATACTTACTTAGCTGCGTACGAGCCAAAGGGGGTAAAAAAGCCAGGTGATGATTCAACCCCTCCCCTTCGCGCACTCATACCCTAACGCTCTCTCGTCGTGTGTGTGTATGCAATTGTTGTGTGCGTGCCGTGTACAACAGAACTCGCCCTTTCTTATTTCGCGTGTAAGTGGCAAATGCAAGCTACGTTATAAGCTAGTTTTGATGCGTTCTGCTGCGCGAACATGAAAATGAATATACGATGATTTTTCGAGATAAGTTGCATGTATTTTAATCTTTATCTCAAGAATCCACCAAACTTTTTAAGTACAATCTTATTCTATAGATTGAAAAAAAATCCTACCGTATGTTTAGAAATCAACATACCATCAATCCAATGTGGTAATTGGTCTCTTCTAATAGCTACCATTACGAGACTTCGACAAGCCCTAATTACTTCAAACACTCTTGAATAGTCTGTCTCCGATGCAGATTGATTAATAAGTTATTCTGTTAAGACTTCGAAATCATTTTCCGGCGATCCACAAATGAATCGAACTCGAATATAGCTTTTTGAGGCTTTACATATATTAACAACGCAGCATGCTGAACATCTCAATACGATCGAAACGTAATGAATGGCAAAACGCTAATTTTCGTGAAATACTCGTGCTTTCGATCGATGCCAGTATATGCTCGACGCATCTGCTTGCATCTCGCTTGACACTCGATTTCTTTTCGTTATCTAATTATCGTTTTTTCATAGCTCTAACAAAGATTCGACTTTTTCTTGGACAAAAAGATCGCGCGTGGCTCGGCACGCGTTCGGGGCGTACGCCGAAAGTTGCGTAATTTTCATCGTCTTCCTTTTGCGGCGCAGCTCCAAGCTATACATACAATACCTGCGTGTATCCTTCGCTCAGACACACACACACACACACACGCGCACACCAACACGCATGACATCAAGGTAGGTATATAAAATATAATATTGTAACCCCCTTTTTTGCGCGTGTGCATGCGGGGATCGATCGATGCTCCGAAGCTCGACGCAGCGTCGCGCGGATGTGATTTACGCACAACCGGAACCCCTCGCGCTGCTGCTGCGTGTATGCGTATACTTCGTATCCTTAAATATGTGCATGCGTGTGTGCGTGTCTGTATGTGCATTTGCAGGAAGGTAGAAAAACAAAAAAGAAAAAAAATCCAGAAGGGCAAAAGAAGAACAAGCTTATAATGGCAAAGCAAAAAGGCAAAGGGGTCTTCGGTAATCGATAGAATTTTTAGTTTTTTCGTTGGAGAACGAATTTTAGAAAATGTTACTTCTACAATTTTTAAAACGATCACGAAAAATGTAAAAAAAATGCAACAAAATATACGAAAATCCAGCAAGCAATCGAAGGAAGCAAATTGCGGTAGACGTGCTTCAATCATGAACTATCCACTTTGGCCAAAAGTTCATTCTCCACCCTTCTTCGTTCCCGTCGTAAAAGGCATAAGCGAAAAGTCTAAGGGCAAGCAGCACTAAAGGATATCCTAGCAATAGCTACACCTACAAAATCGAATAAAGGCACTGCTCCTGCAGGTATAAAATACAATACGCGAGCTTCTTCTTGGCCTCGCACTGCTCCCAAGTGCTTGTATGCGTGTATAAGATGCAGAGCCCCCGAGAGCTCATGGGGTACCTACTGCTGCTCCCCGTCTCGTACGCGAGGGTACGTATATACGCACATATATATAGCCAGCTCGGCAATCGAGTTTGCACGCGTCGTTGAGCGAAAGAAAGATTTCCTGTTCTCAAGTTTATAATACCTTAGGCACGCGTATGTGTGTCACATATAGAGCACGTGTCGTCTTACAATTTTTAGACTTTGCGCGACGCGTGCACTACTCTGTATACGTACTATATACCGCACACAAGGTGCTACAGAAAGGCAGCAGAAAAGAAAAGAGAATTTAAAGGTGCCTACAAGACTCGGTACGTTGCAGGTCCTACTGTAAGGAGTATACATAGTCTTGGTAAAAGGGCGTGTGCGTCGAGCCCTATACCTGCGAGTATACGATATATATATTCGTCGCGATCGTTTTGAGAAACGTCTTTTCAAATTAAGACGGCCAAAATAAAAGTGTCTCTCGATCTTTTTTTTTTGTTCTTGAGAAAAGGATACGCGCCGCATCGCCGATGGTTTCTTCCGAAAGTATATACGAATTGAGTGGTCGCTTCCACGGGCGCAGCCGTACCGCGGAAAGAATAATATATCCAAAGAAACCATACTATGCTCATCCGTGTGTGTGCCTGGATATGAATATTTATACAATTTTTTTTCTTTTTTGCTCAACCAGGACGAGTGTTGGGGGAAAAAAGTCAATCGTTTTATCCTCAGTATTATGATTCTGTCTTGATCGTTCATTATTATCCATTAAAAACATATCAATCTTTTGAAAATGAAAAGAAAACAATGTAATTTTTGTAATCCAAAATAAATGACTATGAACTTATGAAGTTGTGTATGAGCGTTAATTTTACGACAATGAAGCAAAAGTCAACTTTTCCATGAAGCAATGAGAGTTGCAAATCATCTCAGAGTACACATCTGCTTACGGAAATACCGAAGCCAAGAATAGATTGACAATTTTCAATTTTGTTTCGAAAAAACGTGTTTGAAAATTTTTATTTCAAGCTCGGCTCCGGTATCTCCTTATCTTACTACCACACGTAGCAATCAATACAAGTCTGTATCTCTTTGTATCATGTAGCATCGCTATGTGTTAGTTCATCATATTGTAATATCGTGAGTCGCGCGTCAATGTATCATGTGTGCCCATATGTGCGAGACGCGTGCCAAAACGCTCAAATTACTCGAGGCATTCGCCTGTATCGACAGATGGATTCTTCTCAAAATAATGGAATAATAAGTAAGATGCGAAGTTGAGACTATACTAAATGAAAGTTTATTATACTTCGATTTTTATTCAATTATCAACTTTTTAGACGAGTGTGAATTTTCACACTTACGGAAAGAGTAATTTGAGAGAAATCTGACATGTCACAAAATACTTCACGATTATAATTTGAGATATTCAATTTAGTGTTTACTACATATAGCATTTGTGGATACTATTGCATTTTTGGTGATTTGACTACAGGACGCTTCATATTGCTATTCATTTGAGTGTACAATTATGTCAATAACAATTTTAAGATTTCGATCGGCTTGAAGACTTTTCCATCGCTCTCATCAGTATTTAATTTCGATCGAGACAAACTTAACTTTCATCGATTTTCGAAAATATTTCTTTGTCAAATAACTTAACACGACACCGCATGGGCAGGCGTGTCGAGCTGTGCTCCGACGCAACGTCGTCGTGCAGGCTCGCTCGGGGTCCGACGCTCCCCCCGCTGATGTTGCGGCCTGCAGTGATCAAAGCTAAACACTGGCACATTGTGCGCGCTCGATTCGGGCTTATGCAGATATTTCCAAGGCCACATAAGAAAACGAGTCCTGCGCTATATAGATCGTCGTCGCGCTCGGTGGCAGGCCAGCAGCCAGCAGAAGCACCCCCCTGCACCGCTCTTACACATACACGCACACCCCGACGGACGCGGGCGCAGGGGAGATATACGTAAGGTAGAGAGAAGCCGAAAGAGAGAGAGAGAGAGAGAGAAAGCAATAGCAACAGCTGCCGCGACAATACCTGCTTTCCTAACAATAGAAATGGCCAGCCTCGAGTCGAGCCACGCGACTGCTACTTGTATGTACGCGCGCTCCCCCATTACTCTTTTACTCTGCCTGTATGTATGTATATGTGCTTCTTTCAGCCGCTTATGATTCCTAAGCCGAGGGGTGGCAAAAGAGAGAGAGAGAACCGATGATCATAGTTTCAAAGAGAGAAAAAGAGAGAGAGCAAAGATTCATTTTTACTACCGTTGACGTGCGCGCTTGTGCGCGTATACGAAACTTGCTTACAGAAACTTTACGATTGATGATTGAGCAGCGAGGCTCGTGCTTACTTATGCCGCACGACTTTTGTATACGCATAAGTGCGCAAAAATGCGTACGACCATTGTGCACGCGCGCAGCCACCTATATGTATGACGGATTCGACAAAGAGTGAAGCAATTTCGCTAATCGACCGATGCAAAAGCCCGAAACAGCCTTCGCGCGCCTGATGCCCGAACTAAAAAAGTTTCGGTCGTCCTAATTATTAGTTAATTTTAAGACTTTTCAATTTTTTCTATGGCGTTTCGCTTAATTCGCATTGAGCTTGCACCTATGTGCGCTGCACATTCGTACGAGAGCTGCGAGCGCCCACGTTTATAGTTCGCTTCATTTAGCTTGCGTATCGCGATTAATTATTTCGCAGCTAATTATGCTACTCCGCTCTCCATTGAGTTGCCAGTAACTAACTCGCTCGTGCTTCATCGTTACCGCCGCAACGAATCAATATCGCGGTGTACGTAATATAATTTGCCCTGATCATTTTATAAATGCCGCAGAAGAAAACAAGTTCACGGTCCGTCATCGTTGCGAGCTACAGTACGCGCGCCTGTATAATACGAACAAAATCTCACAAGATATTGCCCTCGAATAGCTTCGCATATACTTGTGTGTACCTTTGAAGAAATCTTTTCTATGCTGGAATGCCTCTTTTGTAATATTCCAACTAAATTTGACCTTTT
This sequence comes from Trichogramma evanescens, assembly GCA_902732785.1. Classification (NCBI taxonomy): domain Eukaryota; kingdom Metazoa; phylum Arthropoda; class Insecta; order Hymenoptera; family Trichogrammatidae; genus Trichogramma; species Trichogramma evanescens. Next base: position 7,617 of record CACVKI010144350.1, read on the forward strand.
ATGTGTATACTGCGGATTGACATGAAAAGTATAAGCTTCTATTATGTACGGCCATTCACACCTGTACTAATCTTTAAGAAATTATAAAAAAATTAAAAGGTAATTTTTCGCAAAAGTAAGTTATTAATGTAATGGATTTCAATCTTTCGATGCAGAAATATCTACACACGAGATTTCAATGACGGCATAAACGCGATCATACAGGCTCTCAAACGTATCAAAAAACATGAATTTTATTTAGCTGCAAAATGTAAACACCAGAAAAAATGTTTGCACCAAAATTTATTCTCCTGTTTTTCTCGAGATTGAAGAATCAGTTTCTTCTGGGCCATTATAATTTCAATTTAAGTAAATTGTAGCTGTACGTTTTGTTCAAGAAAAGGCCACAAAATTAAATTTTTTCTCCATGACTACCACGAATAAACTTAAATTATTATTTTTTTGTCAACGAAAACCCCCACGAATAAAAATTTTTTCAATGTGTTTGACTGATAATTTGTTACATGATTTTCTTTTTTAACAACATTTTCATGGTGATAGTCTTTGCAGGCCCAAAAAGATATGGTATTTCGATATTTGATGAAAATTTTTAAAGTAATTGTTTTCGCTGGCATTTTGGGAGGGATTTTTTTTTTTGATCGCAGTTATATATTGTCTACCTTTTCAAAATCCCAAAATTTTATCTTTTTCAAAACAAGAAAATTAATTAAAAATAATTTGAAGACTGCTCAAGTAATACTTTTCAATAGCATGCCACTTTTTAATTAATAATTTCACTCATACAGTATACCAAGTCTTGAAAATAATTATAATAAATGTTAACAACTTATCGAGCTTTTTTATCGACCAGTGATGTTGTTGAACTTTCTGCGTTTACGAGAATTTATTTAAAAAGTGTGCGGGCGAAATTTAGGAATAATTCTTGTCCTAAGACAAGAATTTTCTAATAGCATACGGATAAAAAGTAGGTACTTGAAAACATTTTTTTATATTTTAGTAAATGGGCTAAGCCATAGTTAGGGTGATGGTCAAAAAAAGTTTTTTTCTCTAATTATGTACTTTTGAAGAGTACATTGAAAAGTGAAAATCCTGAAAGTTTCAGCCCTCTAGATCCAACCCTATTGGATTTTCATGGCTTCAAAGTTGAATTTTCTTTTTCTGCTGATATTCTGCTTGCAATTTGTTTTTAATGTAAAATTTGATGTAGAATTCAAATTTGTACTTAAAAATCATATATACAACTTCTAGACCCATAAAAATGAAATTCTCTTGCATAAATCATGTCATTGTGCAAAAATAAATGTGTTCGTCTCCTTCGATTAGGCCCATACTGTAATATGTTCAGTGATACAAAGGAATACAACTTCTGATAAATTTTGGTTATCGGCAGACAAACAAAATTCAGTATTGAACTTAATATGAGTCAAGAAACATGGTTTTTCTCTAATTTTCCTTGATTCTTGACTCATATTAAGTTCAATACTGAATTCTGTTTGTCTGCCTCCTTTGCCTCGCTCTTATCGCATATGACTATATATGATATATTTATATGAGGTCATATAAAGGCGATCGGGAATACTTGCACAATAATTAGGAAAGGGCAGTTAAGTTTTCATGAAAAGAAAGAAGACGGAAAATGAAAATTTTTTTTTTTTCGAAATGATTCTCATATTGTACTTAATCATGTAATTAAGTAATTATAGATCATATCATTTTATATCATGACAGTTATACAAATACCCTTAAATCGGAGTCACAATTTTAATTAATTTCGATATTGGGGTGTTTATTCACTTTTGATATTACGATGATTACTTACAATTAACAGTGGGTGGTTTTTCCGTTTCATTTTTTCCCGAAAAATTCATCTTTTCAAACGTTGTACCAAGATTTTATTGAAAACTATTTAGCACTTTCGTAACTATGTGATAACGTAAAAACATAAAAATAAAATAGAATTTTTTGTTCGATTTACCAAGCATTCTAGCTGTGCAGAAATAAAATGGGCTCACATTATAACACAAAAAATTTAACATTAATGTCATATTTTACCAAAATAATATGACTTTTTCAAATGTAAAAAACATTGATAAATAAAATAAAAAAACATGAAAAATTAACACATCAAGCAGTCTTGATCTTGCGAGCTATACGTAGCTATTATATACTCGAGCTATTATCTTGATGCAGTCGAATAAACGCCTTAAATAGCGCACACGCGCCCATACACCGACCGATGAAAGATTGTCTCACCCTCTTACGACAACAAGCAAGTGAACAAGTAAGATGTCGCAAGGAACCGGCTGTACAGCTATTTACTCCCTTTTCTTATGCGTACGGAGCACGTTTCTCCGGAGGGGAGATCGGCACCAAGTATACATAAGTGTAAGCGTGAGTCGTACCGCAAGCGGTACCGACTTAGGACGCCAGATGTACGAGGCAGATTGTATTATAAGGTGCAAGGTGGTTTCGCTTTGCTTACAAGATCGGTGTACTGTAAAAGTATGCGGTCATACCTTCGAAGGCAAGGGCCAAGGCTCGACCGAATGAAAGAGAAAGAGAGACGGAGCCGGAGCAAGGTTATAAAAGCACATCTCAAGGTTGAATTCTTGACCTTCTTAAGTGCGACCAATATTAGGGTGCCAGTGTCAAGACATCTAATATTTTTTTTGTTCCTTTTTTAATCGCCCTTCCGAGCAGTCGAATTAAGTACGTCAACGCGATAGTTTATTTTTCCGGCTCCGCGCGACAAAAGTCAAACTTCCATACACATACGCGTGCGCCGCTGCACTCGGTGTCCCGAAACGATTTAATCAACGCTATGCACTAGTGCACGCGTCGTCGATCGTAACTATCAAAATCTCGTTTGACCGATCGTAGGCCAAAAGACTCATGGCTCGGTATATATAATTCATTTAAGCGGACACGCGAGCGACGACGGAAAATGCAAATGTTTCGAGGGGGGGGCCTCTTCTCGTTGAATCGGCAAAAAAATTGTAGTATACGCACGCGCGTACCTATGCTCACGTAGCGTATATTATAGGGCAAGCATTCGGCCAGCTGCCAATACTTGTGCATAAGAACATGTGGCGGACAGAAAGTGCAGCGGGCTTAGGATAATGGAAATCACGATTTGAATCAATGTTCACTGCACGGAAAATAAGGCCTTATGGTCGATAAGCACGATAAATTCAAGAGAAAAAAGTGCGATGGAAAAAATCTTGGCTGGAGTCGACGCGATAAATTATAGCGCGGTGCGTAACTCGAGTCGCAAAATGTTTGTCAAATCAATGAAAAAGTATGCGCTATTATAATGGAAAAATCGTGACCATACGTTCACGAATACGTTATAATGAATCGAGTAAATATCGAATGACGATCGCAGAAAAATCAACACTCATCGTATGACATTACGGACCGTAAATGAACAATCGTTTATTAATTTTAAAATTTTGAAATCAGGAAAATTTTCGTCTTTCGATTTTTCAATGATTTATTTATCCTTTTTAAATAAAATTATGAGCGCCTATAGCGTAAATGATAAACAAAGTAAGCATATCAACGTACGAAAAAATTGATATCGTTAAAATCATTCGGCGCTCGGCTAATATATCGAATTGCACGCAGATATATAATTTGGACAGATGCATTAAGCCAGCGGGCTCGTGTCAGCAAATCAGTCGCTGCTGGCTATGGTTAAAGCCACCCATCCACTCGACGAAAAAAAAGGAAGGAGAAAAAAATAACAGCAGCAGCAGCGCGCGCACATTAACAGACTGGAACTGCAAAGAAAGCGAACAGATTTCTCCACATTGGATGGCGTTTATTATATACACATATACATTTTGGCTCCCCCTTGGCCAGCTCATACTACTATAACGCAGTGTACGAATGTGCGTGTGCGTTTGCTGTATATATATATGTCGCACATGACGTGTCTAGCTACCTTATAATGCCCCGAGAAAAAGATAGAGAGGGAGAGAGAGAGAGCAAAGGGGCTCGCTTGCGTTGGCCTCGCGATTCTGCACTGCACGCGTATTATAATCGCTTCTTTGCGCCTCGGCTTCGATCGAATTGTTCAGGGGGGCAGCTGTTCCTGCCGAGCTACTGGGTGTGCTTATATACTATATGTATGTATATACAGGCGCAAAAGGACCTTCTCTATAGACATCGAGCCGACGCACGACGACGACGGGGCACACGTGCCACCTGGCCAGCAGGCAGGCATCAACATATATATACAGTACATAAAAATTTTCTCCTCCGGCGTATAGTCGCGCGCGAGCCAACTCTACAGCTTCGCCCGTGTATGCGTAATTTCTTCCCCTTTGCCAAACACGCTCTCGTCACGGTGTGTATGTGCTTTACTTATACATATTGCTGTACAGACGATGCCCGAGCGCGTCTTTCTATCCCTCTAATGAATGACGCGCGCACGACCATACCTGTTCTTCGAGTTCGGAGCTACACATACATAGGTAGATAGGTAGGGCTCCCTTATTTTCGACGACTTTAGCTTGCTGCGTATTACTTTGCCGAATGATTTTACAGATGCACAGATGCGGACCGCTGCGATGTTGCTGTTGCCGTTTCGGATGTGTTCTTAAAAGCGGCTCCTCGTTACGACAATTACGCGGCGCGTCGATGAATCCCCCAACGCCTGCAGAGCTCCGAAAAGAGACCTCGGCGCAGCAGCAGTAGTAGTAAGCCTTAGCAATGTCAAAGACACCGTGCCGAGGATCAGCTGCTGGCCGTAGCACAGCCGCAAATATTATGAGGTATATATGTGGTCGCGTGTCTCGGCTCGTTCGTGTATGTTATCTATCCATAAAAGCCATTAGCCCTGGCTGTGCACAGGGTACATTATTGTACGTATGGACGCAGAGGTATTTTTTCTTCTCTCTCTCTCTCTCTTTCCATGTCTCGTATGTATTATGTCAAGGGGGAGCAGAAAACCAATGATTCAAAATCGAATATATATGAGGTCTTTCCTTTGCGGGGGTGATGTTTATTAGTAGAAGTGCGCGCCGATGTCCGATGGCTTTGCTCGAACAAAGACACGCGTAAAATTGTATCCGTATTACAAGAAAATACGAGGCTATTTCCGCAAAATCGAATCGAAGTAGCAAAAAAAAGCAAGAAATCACGAGCACGGTCGATGATTTAGCGACACCTGCGGCATTTATCGCGATTTGCTTCGTGCCCCCAAATAATTACGCGCAACCAGCCGCACACGCGCGTATTCTATGTGTATATACGCATATGAACATGATGAATTTCGTTTCCTCGCCTCGAACCCCTTCGTGCACTCGTATAATATAAATTTTATATATATTCTCTTAATAGCTCGCCCAACTTGCGTCATTAAATTTCCATAAAGCGCATTCCGCAGAAACCCTATCGAAGTGCGTAATGCCAATGTTGTGTGGTCGAGAAGGAAGGGGACGTGCGTAGGTGAATAGATAATTAGCATGATCTCCTCGCAGGACAGCTGCTCTCTCGTATTTTCGCGCATTATACAAATTCATGCAAAGACAATGTTTAAGCTGTGACACTTATCATATTTTAGGTCTGCGTTGGGCTCATCGCTGCACCGTGTCCAGTAAAAAGCCCTTATTATTTTTGTTGAATATTTTTCCAAGACCAGCCATCCACTTGTAAAAATATTATGTATCTTTAAAAAAAAAACTTCATCCACATAAAAAAACTTGAAATACCACGAGCTAATGGGTCCCTGAGATTTCGTCGTCAATGTTTATTCTAGAGTTTAGGATGATTGCAGGGTGCATCACAAAACAAAAAGTTACTTCGTATAGAAACTTGGACGTGTAGAGCATTAATATCTCCTTTTGTTGCTTTAATCGCTTGCTTTTGTAAAGATTCATCTTCTCAATAGATCAAATTTATTACTGTATTTATTTTTTTGGAGTTTTGGCTTCTTTTTCATTCGTAGACTCAGTGCACAGTAATTTGTTGATCAATTAAATTACTCCTACTCTGGCGTCATAACGACGCGCTATTTAGCAATACACGCGCCAGCCACGTGGGCCCGCAAGCTTTTGATACAATTCCGCAGCACGTATATATCCATACGATTGGTAATCTATGCTAATGTCATCGCGCGACTCGCCGAGGGTGTCTCGACTCAGCGAGTCGCGCGATTTATATTATATTATATCGCGCGCGTGTCCGTCAAACATACATAGCTAGATATATGGTTGGACGCACCAAGTGCGACGTTTACTTGACCGTACAGAGCCGCTGCCGCGCTTGTCATTCAACATGTGGTCGTAGCGTATGGTGGCAGGCTTTGGGTTAAGCTCCGTCGGATACAATAATTACTTAGCCGAGAGCCGAGTCTATTTTTCGATCGAATCACGATACATATATAGCTATATAAAGCTGGCTTTTTTTCTCTTAAGAGCTCAGTCGTACCGAGACCCTCGTTGTTTTTCTTTTTGCAATTTTTAATGTTCCATCGTGAAAATTTTAAATCCTCTGCGCAGCTCAGAACAAACAAAAGAAAGAGAGAGAGAGAGAGAGAGAGAAAGAGTACTATGGTGCCCCTTTGCCGAAAAATCCCCCTTCGGTGCGTTCAAACTCTCTTATCTTCACAATAGCTTTGAAAAAATCTCTTATGGTGTGCAAACTACTAATCGCTCGCCGAATATATATTCCATGTACACACGTATACACAATGTCGATGTGCCGAATCATCGTCCCACTCGTGAGGCGGTATCAGCCTCCCAATCCTCGGCCCCCCTGCGCCTACTGACGATCTCCGCGCTTATCGAGCTTTTCGTCTATATACTTGCATCAAATTCGTGTACCAATATGAAATATCCTTTGCACAGCCGATGCATCGATTTTTGCTACAAAATCGTGAAAAAAACTATACACCGCGTAATGGATTGTTGTACATTCGTAGCTGCGGGGCTTGTGCGCAAAATACTTGTTAATCCGCGCGCCGGGCGTATGTGCACGTAAATATCGAGCACACATCCGAGGAGTCCGTGACCCCTTCGAGATGCATCTGTGCGTATACGTGTGTGCTCCGGTGCAGGCCCTGGAGTGTCTATATACACATCGACGCTCATGAATACCGAATACATGTGTGCTGCTGTGCCATGTAACGGGAATGCGGGCAGCCGCACGAGGTTCTGCCTGTATACGTCGCGCATGTAAATGAAGGACAATGCGCGCGCCAGTCGAGACACTTGAGCGCAAAACGCGCGCACGCGTCTCGCTCTCTTAAAGCTGCTATATGTGCGAATGGGTATGGTACAGAGGCAGTGTATAAAAAGAGAGAAGTGCGTCGCGAGGATATAATACGGTGCACAAGTGCTGGAACGTTCATTGGGATGGAATTAATTTGGTAACAAGTCGGACACTTATATCCATGCCGCTTTACATGCTACTATGCTGCTGGCGCAGCAACAGCAGTGCAGGCAACAGCAGCCAGAGCGGCTTTCATGTATACACTTTTTCTTCAATGAATTTGCGAGCGAATTTGGTACGATCCGATGTATGCATGTGCCCTGTCCGACCGAATGAATACATGATCGACATTTATATTGCAGCTTATGCGCTGTATACAAGAAAAACTACACCCCCTCACCGGATTACAAGCGAGCTAGAGAACGCGTGAAGAAAGACCACATGTTCCACTGTTCTTTCCAATCGTTGACTTCTTTTTCATTTTATAAGATGACGCGTGTGCGACGAGCTGCACTCGTGTTTCAAATATTCGAGACTGATTCTATTACTGTCGTGTCCGTGTCGAATGATCTGTTCTGTGGCAGCGATAATTTTTTTACGATTCGAGAATGACTGAGTCGAAAGACGATCGTGCCTCGGATTCGATTAGAACGTATCATACATGGTCTGTCAAGTCAAGTGCAACGAACGCGACCGATGCGAGAGTCGCTCGATCATTGTTTCGAGTCATCCAAGCAAAATCGTACAAATACCGCATTCGGATATGCTACGCACAGTAAGAAACCGCAAGCACGAAGAACCATTCGACTCGTGTCGCATCGGGGGTGTGGTGCGTATAAGCACGATCCGCACATATAGGCAAATCTACATTATACAGCCGAGCTATCTCTGCGGGAGATCTTGAAAAAAAAGAGAAGAGAGAGAGAGAAGCGAAGCTCGATCGAGCATGGTTCGGAATGAATGCCTACCCATCTGTCGACGCAAGCACATATATATATACAATGTATTATACATACTGCGTGAGTACTTGTGCAGACAGCTCATACCAGGAAAGATCGGCATTGCTACACAATTGAGAGATTTCGAGACAAATTAGCCTTACAGTCGACGCCCAACTTTTTGACCTTTATTGTGCGCGCGTCGAGCTTCTGTGGTTTTACGTCGTGTGCCGCACTTATATGTGTATGAAGGACAAAACCTTTGATATTCAAAACTATGTTTCCTTGTCCGAGTTTGATTAGTTCTTGGTATGAAAACTTTTTCATTTTGTTCCATACATACGTCTTATAACATACTTCCACGATATGTATTATTCTGTACATAGGGCTTTATAATATCGAACTTCATGCCAAGCTGCAAGCGCGCGAATGCGAGATATTTTGGAGTTTTTAACTCGTTCTGAACACATTAATTGTTTTCACGCAGCAGCAAAAGATATTTATTATCTCCACAAAAGGTCGAACGAAAAAGAACGCACCGTATAGAAATTGAAAGCACCAGCTTACTGCATGCGCAGCTCGTCTTTTAAATATACTTTTCCCGACGCGAGGAACAGAAAAAAGTGAGCTACAAAGTGAGATATCAAAATTGATGAATTAAGTTATACCCAACTAACTATCTGCTACTCCTTCTTTCTCTTCGCACTCTTTTTTTCTTTCTATTTCACTTTTATATGACGTATTGATTAATAATGCACCACTTCTTTATATTCGAAACGGTATCTTATTATAGAATTTTGTCATCTACAATCTTAATGAAAACATTTACTGAATAATACATTTTTATTTCATTTTATTAAGAAAAAAGAAATGATTTTTACTGCATGAATTATCCTAATGAGAGATAAAAAATGAATTCTTGAAAAATTATCGTATGAGAATAATTTTAATAGGTACTTGCATTTGCTGTACTTGATTGATGTTACAAAAAGTGTTATCGGATGAAAATAGTTTATAGGTTTCTTAACATTTGTCTAAACGATTTTCCTAAAATGGAATTAATCTAAAATTCATGAATAAATAAAGAGTTTATGAATTCAAAAAATACTAGTTGTTTTGGTATATAATTGTGTTACATACATCGTAATTAAAAATCATCTCAAAATATCTAATTGATAAATGATTGTTTTTATTTCTAATTACTTTTAAGTTGGAATAATAAAACCCAATGGGAATCACTCACATATTCATGGGCGCGTTGGGCCCTTATACAAATAGCTCCTCTCGCACACACGAGTGTCCCATATAGCATTGCGAGGGTACTCCGACTCCAGTAGCTATTTTAATTTACCCGCAGGTATGCCCCGTGAATCATAATTGTCGTATCAACGCGAGCGGTGCGTATACGAGCACGACGAGGAGAAAAGGATTCGACGCACTTTCATGGCTATATACGAGATACATTAGCATCGATTTTATCGAGCCGAGGATCGTAAATGTGTAAGTAGGCAGCTAAGCAAAGGCCACAGGCGCACATTTTTATGGGGGCAATCGTTGAAAATCGATTTTACAAGACATTCGAGCGCACCTATACACGTACAAAAGGTCGAGAAACAACTCGCTCTCCATTATACATCTGAAAGAATTTCTGCTGACTCGAGTCAAGAGTGCCCATATAATCGTCCGCTGACGATGTATACGTGTATACATGCCTCTTTGAGAACAGATGCGGGTTTTCAAAATCTGGCATATAGAGTAGCTGGTGAAGTTTTATAAGCCGAAACGTACGGGCTAATTATGCTGAAATTTTGCATTTTTCGGAATAAATCGGAAAATTTTTCATTATATTGTTGTTTGTGACAATAAACGTTAAAATTAATAAATGTACAATGTATTAAAAAATAACTTGGAAGAACGAAAAAACGACGCGAAGATTTGATTAACGAGAGCACCGGCAGGTACAAGGAAACATCTCATAAAAATGATACTCTCTTTCATGAACTCGACAAAACGATTCAAGATTTTTCATACATTTTTATGAACTTGCTATCTTTTATACTCGAGAACTCTATAAGTCTTGATTTATTACTGTCACCGTCTAAACACTGTTTTTTCTCTCCTTTAGAAAGTCATGATCTAGTTATTAATAAGTAAAAGATGACTCATTGTTTTAAAAATTAAATAGAGGAAAGACTGCTTCGAATTATTTTTTCGTTTTCATGGGATCTTGTCAACCACCACCTCATGATTCTCTCGTTATCAGATGTAAACCTCACCAAAATTAACACTTCTGTACTATTGGACTAAAAATATACGCAAGCTAAATAATTATATTGTTGTAGGTACGGCCTTTGAGTAATGCATTTTTATTTTACTTGTACTCGGGGATAGATTAATATACAAGACACGAATTTAATAGCCCAGTAGGTTGAACGGAGGTTGTACGATCAGCTCGCTCGAAGCGTCCGATACACAATATCTGTAACGAGGTATTGCATATGAAAATAGCAAATTATTGATTTTGACGTGTGCGTACGCGAGCCCCAAGTATACACACGGGCTTCGATACATTCGCGTGATTCGCTCGAATATCGCATTTGTCGTTGCACAAATTGCGATCCATACCGATCGTAAACCTATTTTATTTAAATCCCGCGGCAGAGAGAAGTCTATATCGCCCGCAGAGTCGTATGTGTGTTGTCCGCTGCATTATTATTACCTCAGACGCGCGTGTATACTTAGACGTGTGTGTGTATGCGATATGTATAATACGTGCAGCAGCGGCATTATTAGTATTTATACGTATGTAGATGGATACTACAACTGCGACGTATACCGAAAATATATCGACATTTCTCGAGATTCTCTTAATTAAAATACATTCTTAGCTTATTCTATATACGACTGCATTTGACACTTGACTCCCGACAAGCTCATTTAAAATGCATGAGCGCCGAAGTTGCTATATGAGAGCTGATGTCAACCGATATTTTTTTGTAAAGATTTTCAACTCGATGAAGAGAAATGAAATTGTTGAATAATTTATGCGTTTGATGAAACTATTTTGTTCAATCTTGATAAATTTTCGTGCATAAATTTGAAAATTGCAGGCTCTAATATATTTGGTTGACTGTACAACCAATTACCACGAAGGCATGATTCATTATAATTGTACACTCTTATTTGTATGCACAAAGAAAACGTGTGAAATAATTAAACCAAATAGTTCTATAATTAAATGAAAAAATATTATATCTAGTGGATAGGCAGTACATACTGTAAATTTTTTTTTAAATAAAAGAGTGAGAAAAATCATTTTTACATACCTTTGGGTCTCATTAAAAGTGGATAAAAATGTTTATAAAATCAACAAGCAGGACACTTTATAACTAATTTTCATGATTGCATTACACACAAAAAGGGAGACTTGGATTTATTGGCTCGATTTCCCTCAGAAAATCGCCTCTTTTGAATTTATCAATTTTTTCCCTCAAAACAAGTATATTCTTTGTCTTTTGGATCATTAAAATTCTTTTTAAACAAATGATGAAAAAATAACTTTCATTTAGAATAAGTAACTTTATTCTTCTAAATTTTGTTGTAATATTTTTTGGTTATGTTTATTTTTAACAAATAAATGCGATAAAATTTTATACAAAAATAAATCTTGAGAATTACTTATTGATTTATTAAGAGACACCAAAAATGTAGGTAACACAAAATTCATTCGAATATAAGCGCACCCTAAATATTCTCCGTATAGAATGAGTCACGACCGGCGTAAAACGACTGTAGACCGTGGCGGCGTAAGACTGTACTGTATGGTATTTTGTTTTGGTTACGTTCTCGTATACACGTGTTTTTGTATACATCTTATTTTCGCCTTTTAACAAAATCTCTGCATAATTGACAAACAATGAGTTATACAGAGGAAAATGGTGAAAGTAAAATTTTGGTGCGATTAGGCAATAATCGAATTGATCATACCTTGCCTGTACAGCAGGATCCTCGCACAGCATTTTATACTCCTGGAGAGGAGATATCAACTCAGCCAGATTTTTTGAGGTAGTTATATTTATGATTTTGAATGACAATCAATGATGACTGATGGTAAATTTTAACAACTCGCAATTATATTAAAGAGGTCATGGAACCTATATGGATACACAGCAAGTTTTACGAGCATCAGTTGCTGGAAACCTTGAACGAGTGAACAAATTAATATCTGTTAGACCTTATAAAACACGCTATCAAGGAGAAATTGGAGATGTTGTTATTGGTCGTATAACAGAAGTTCAACAAAAAAGATGGAAAGTTGATACCAATGCAAAACTCGACTCAGCTTTGTTACTTTCTAGTGTTAATTTACCTGGAGGAGAATTGGTAAATTTATTTATGCTATGAAAATGAATTAAAATTTATAACATTATACTTATGAGTAAATATTGTTATTGTAGAGGAGAAGATCTGCTGAAGATGAGCAAGCTATGAGGCGCTATTTGCAAGAAGGTGATGTTGTGTGCGCAGAGGTCCAGAGTATATTTGCGGATGGCTCTTTGTCATTGCATACAAGAGTATTAAAATATGGAAAATTATCACAAGGTATCATGATGAAGTTATCACCATCTATGATCAAAAGACAAAAACAACACTTTCACAATCTAGCTAATGGAGCAGTGTTGATATTGGGAAATAATGGTAATGTATGGATTGGGGCTAGTCAGTCTGGTCAAGATTCTTCGCAAGGAGGGTTTACTCAAGATTATTCAAGAATTGACCAAGAAAACCGTGAAGTTTGTGCAAGATTGCAAAATTGTATACGTTGCCTTGTTAAAAGCAATATACTTTTATCAGATACATCAGTTACTTACGCTTATGAAGAGTCAATGAAGTATCAAATAAAAGAACTCATACAAGATGAAGTTCAATTTAATGTTGCTTTGCTGACACATCAACGGCTGGTTGCATAAAAATTTTTGAATAATTTTTATCAGTCAAATAAAGTTAAGCAATCTTTCACAGTTAATGATTTCTTTAATAATTGTAATTCATTGTAAATAATGATAATATATATCAAATTTTATTTTTGTAAAACAAAATAATATTCAATTATCCTCCTCATCATAACAAAAATAAAAATATTCAGAAAAAAAAGTGGCGTGAAAAACAAGTCGGTCGCGAAAGCGCAATAACATCTTCATTAATTTACGTTTTTTCATTATATTTTCATTTCATTCGCGAGGCAAGTGCCTCCTTTATACGCGTTCTATTGCTTTTTAAAAATATCATGAGCTCTCCTCTGTAGTGAAAAAATTGAGATATGCTCGAGAAAAATGAAGCAAACATAAGAGATTCTATTGTTTTTCTTAAAAACAATTTTCGGCCAAACTTTCGATTTTCATGGTGTACAGTGTATGTACCAACACCTTACACATGATACACGTTTATAAAAGCATATGAGAGTGCCATAATGAGACCTGAACGGGGCTCTAATATCATATAGTAGCATTAGATCCACTTTATGACAGGTATATCTATCGAATCATTAAAATTTTCCACTATCCCATTTTCTGTGCCTCCATAACATGAAACTACTTACGTATCTGTCTTATTCTATGAGCTTAGGGCCCGGCAGCCGTTAACTTCATATTTCAATAAGAAAAACACACGATTACTAAAATGTTTTCTTGGATGCCATTATAAAAATTTTTAAAATAATCTGGACAACATTCTTTTCAATGCTTCATTTGGATAGGTCATCTGGTTCAAACCCGAGACGATCGGTGTAAAAGTATCTCTTTTTAAAATCGGTAAAGTTAGCCCCCAGATTTTGAAAATATGGTAAAAATTTCTTTTTACTATATAAAATCAAATTTTTTCATTGCCTCGACGTAATAGAAACATTGAAATGTTTCAAACAGACTCTTACCCCGTTTACAAGTTTTGAAACTTTGCTTCATTCGGTCATTGAATAAAATCATATAACTTAATCAAAGATTAAAAAAAAAAATTAAATCATTAAGAAATGAATTAAAATTATACAAATCCAAGCCAGATGAAAGTAGCACTATATAGTGCATCGTATAGTGCGTCGATCGTATGTCTTCGCATCTCTCGCGCTGCTGCGCAGGTTCATAGCGTGGGTGTACACAATTTGACTACAATTAGGTATGCCACTCTGAAATTATACTTTCTATAATCGTATCATTTCTCCATTTATAGCTACATAGCTACACATCTCGTGCCGCATGGGTTAACTTTCTCTCTTTCAAGCGCATCACTGGTCAGTATTCGTTGAGACTCCATTACGTGGACATCAAAAAGAATGCATATAGATTGCAGCCCGTAATTTTAATGAAAAAAATTGTATTATTTTGAATTATTAGTGATTGTGTGTTGTGTGTGAACAATAGACATGTCGTCCAAAAACGAATCCGCTGAAAGTATCGATTCCCGCGGAAGTGGCGAAGCTGACAAAGTTGCCAAATATAATTTAAAATACGTGAATCGTCTGAACAAAACAAGATTAAAAAGATTGAAGAGCTTACAAAAAAATTTGAATTGTAAGAACGAAAAGGAGCGAGTTGAATTTCTCCGTCATCTCTATCCTTTAATCGGTGATTGGAAGGAACAACTTCCAAAGCTACGAGCCTATTTTCGGCCCAAAGAAATTGAATCTCTTCTCACTGATTCTTTAAAACACATTAGTAAAGATAGACATAAAAAAGGAAGATTCATCGATTTTGTCGCACGCACCGGCTACACAGACGAGCCCAAAGTCGATGAAGATGGCAGACCATTGTTGCGTCGAACCACAGTAGTACATTATGCGGCTGTACTCGGTGACGTCGGCATCATCGAAAATCTTTTTAAAATTTATTGTACGTTTGACGCGAATTACACCGACCAATCGGGGTTGTCACATTTCCATGTGGCCTGCCGATATGGCCGTCTTGAAGTAGTCGAGAAATTTCTCGAGCTTGGGCAGAATCCCGATTGCATCTGGACAGAAACAGGCGATACTCCGCTGCACGTGGCTCTGGACTGGGGCTGCAAAGAAGTGGCCGAACTGTTGCTGAGACAAGGCGCCAATCCTAATCTGGTCAATGCCAAGGGAGTGTCTATTCTGCACATTATTTGCAAAAGATTCGGCGATCGTGATGATTTATTGAATACTTTATTCAAAATCTGCAGCGAAAGACATCAGCCGTTGTCAATCGATGCCAGGGACGAATTAGGTGACACCGCGCTACACCTGGCTCTTTTTTACAAAAAAAAACAAGTGGTTGACTTGCTGTTGAGAAGAGGTGCCAATCCCAATCTAGCCAATGAGAAGGGACAAACAGCTTTACACTTTGTTTGCAGTAAAGATGCATTTTTTGCCGATGACATAGTGAGTACGTTATTCGAGCTCAGCGACCAAAGACATCAGCCATTGTGGATCAACGCAGCGGACAATAAGGGTAATACACCATTGCACATTGCTCTCAAACAAGACAACACGAAGGTGGCCAAATTTTTGATGACAAAAGGCGCCAGTCTAAATTTGGTCAACGTGGACGGACTGACGCCTCTGCATATTATTTGCGAGAGACAATGCAAAGATGGTTTGGTGGAGTTTTTCTTCAAAACGGTTGCCGATAAGGGTCAAGAGGTGCTGATCGATGCCCGAGACGAATGGGGTTGTACACTGCTACACTATGCCGTGTTCTCGGGCATCAAGGAGACGGTTGAATCGCTGCTAAAAAGAAACGCAGACCCAAATTTAACCAACAACGAGGGCGCAACGCCTTTGCATATTATTTGCTACTGCGACCACGACGTTGACTTGGTGAAGACGTTCTTCAAGGTCAACGACGATAAATCACAGCTGGTGGAGCTCGACCTCGTAGACGAGCTTGGCCTAACACCGCTGCAATCGGCTGTGGCGAGTCTGCTGCCGGATGTGGTCGACGTGCTCTTAGAGCGGGTCGTCGATCTGTCCAACTTCGTCTTCCCCGATGAGAGTCAATTCGAGGAGAGAATGATGCATTGGTCGGAAGACTGTTATCTTGATACATTTAAATTGAGACAAGCTTCTCGCATTCTACTGATCGTCGAACGTCTCGAGTCATCGAAGAAAGGATACGAATTGAACCGAGACAGCGCTTTCACGATCATGCGACTTCTCGATCGGAACAGATGTCTCAAGTCAGCGGGTGGTAACGAATATTGGTACAAATGCGACGTATTCGCGAGAAAAGCGACAGAGATAATGATGAGAGACAATGGTCCAAATTTGTCGCTCTACGATCTGATTCGGTTATCACCGGAAGAGGCGGCAAAACAAGTCACATATTCGGACTATTTCAAGTTTGCGCACTCGCAAAAATTGAACGAACTTCCCAAAAAGTTTATTATTCCTAGTGTCGCGCATCTGTGCGAGAAAATTTCGAAAGTATTTTTCTGGCGCTGGACATTGGAATTTTGTCCACCGGCTATCGATTGAGTGCTGTAAAATGATCACGAAGAAGATAACGAACCAAGGATTTATGCATTTGCTCATTTCAGCATTTTTTTTGAAATATTTTTTAATGTCTGGTTTTGTTTAATGTTGCATTGTTTTAATACATCATAGTTTAAATAAATAAATTTAAAAAATGATTTTTGTTTTTCTTATTGATAATCACACGATATTATTCGAAGTAAAAGATCCTACTTTATATCTTCAATACGAAGGCACCTCATCGAGGTCAGTTTTTATTCTTGTACGCATCAAAAATATAAATATTAACAAAAAATTATACTCTTACGCCATTGTAACTATTTAAATACTCTAAAAAAATATATTCTAGCTAATTGAGTTCTATAAATTACTATTACAAGGCTCTTCGATAGACTTCTCATAGACCCGCGTTTTACATGCATCTAACATCATAAATATCTTCAAACGCATACTGCCAAGAGCCAAGAACAGAATTAATTCCTCAGGCTAATACGATGAAGCGTCACATCGAAGAACAATCGAAATGTCGCCGTAAAAGTCGATCGCGAATATCCGATCCAGCTTCGCAACGCCCGAAGCAGCAGCGACTCTTCGTAGACTCTTTTTTTTTCAGAATACGTGTATACACTTGTAAAAAATGAGTCTCACAGCTGTACGTATTTTACAGCTATCGCGGCGCGTGCCACCGACGTTTTGGTCAAAGTTTACACGGAGGCCTATATTATAAGGGCGATCGAAGGGAGGAAGCGCCCGGCCGCAATTCTTCCGGCTTTCGTAGGTTTATGCGCCGTGCCATGGACGAAGAGAAAGAGAGAGAGGCTGCACTGCAGCTGCAGTCCCAGTAGCCTTAGTAGTGCCGTTATATACCTATATACCTACGCGCATTATACGCATGCATTATGTATAATACGAGTGCGAAATTGGCTTCCTTAAAAGATGTATCAACTCGTCGTACAAAGCCTTTTCACCTTAAGCATGCTTGTGTTTTTGAATTAACTAATTTTTAAAATCTTCTGTACATAATATAGCTAGCGCTGCGTACAGCACTTGATGACTGTGAGAACTTGATAGTTGTCGATTTCACGCCTATGGACGCTACAAACTTGAGCTGGTTTGTTTTTTTGTTTGTTTATTTTTTTCGCAAAACATTCGAAGAAAAATTAATCGACTTGGTCTGATTTTTATACTTACCTCATTTCTTTCTTCTGCACATTCAAAACTGAGTCCATTAATTTTTCTTCGAATGTCGCTCCGATGATGTAATTATAGTTTACGAGAACGAGATTAAAGAATCATCGACGCACTTGTTGCCTTCTTTGTATTTTTAAAGACTTCCGAACAGTTTCTCGCTGGTAAAAACAAGACCACATCCTTATCGTGAAAATCAAGATAAAAAAAACTCAATCAGAGTGACCGGTCATTTTTTAGTAAAATTGAATTACAATCTGTAAATCATCGTTAGCGCATTCTTTCAACGCACCATGTGTATGCGTATGGGCAGCACATATGAGATGCATCGTCATGTGCCGAACAGATTGCCATCGACCGCGTGCTCGACAAGGACTCTCGAAGTGTGAGCGCTTGTACTTACGTATAGCGTACTGCATGTCGCACAATAGCTCGAACGAGTATCCGGCAGCGCTACTCTCATGCACCGGCCGTGCAGGAAAAAAATGCGCATGTAAGAAGAGTGTAACACCGTGCAGACCGGGCGTCTCGCGCGCCACCGGAACAATCACTCCGATCGACGATCACGGATTCATGATACGTCGCGTCTTATTCGGCTATGGGAAATTTTTCAGCCCTTACAGACTGATGTGTCGCTGCAGCTCTACATAGACGCGTTACGATACCGATATAAGCGTTCGAGTCGCGTTGCATTGTACTCGTTCAACGGATCGTGAGAATTTTAATTGCGGCCTTACGCGTGATCTATTTTTTATTTCTATTGTACACTTATAAATTAAGGATGAAGCAAAGAGTGTAGTGAGTGTATTCAGGTAACAGATTACGAAAAACATTGAACTCTATTGCTTTTCGATAAAGGTGTCAAGCTATAATCCGGCTCGTTAATATGTCATCAAAAATCCTATATATTACTCGTTGAAATTTTTCGTGAAGCATTTTTGCTTCCCCAATTTTTCTGAAATCGATTTACAAGCTATTTATTTGTATTTATTTGTAGATCGCGATTACATCGCGACAAATGAACAAAAATTCAATAATTGTATTTATTCACGTACTTATTTGTACTTATTATTTTTTTTAATTGCTTATTTGTAAGTTTTTACATTACACTCGTGTATTGTAAACCTCGCTAAGAGAGATTAATTGTTACTATTCAGTTACTTTTTTTCTTTCTCATATAATCTTTACGTAAAGTTTTAATAAAAATAGTACTTTTACGTGATAATTAAATTTTTTCTAAAATATTAGGAGCAATACTTAACGAAGATTTCGTCAGTTTACTTGCTTACTATTAGAGATCACTAATCATTGATTGAGATAATAACAACATTTCACTAGTCGTTTACTTGTGTCATTTTCTCTGATAGGAGTCTCATTAATAAGTAATTAATAATTTCAAAAGTCTTGAAGAGGTCAGCAAGTAGACAGAAGCAGTGAAAAACAGAATAAAATTACACATAATTCATAGAATATAGTCAATAGTGTTTTTCAGTGTACAAGGCATATTAGCTTAGCCTAAAACTTAATAGCCTACTTACCTTTAGAGGATCATAATTCCAGTATATTAGCTTTTAAATGCAAATAAACGTCGATTCAAAATACTAATCCTCTAAAGGTCAATTAGGAATCAGTAAATGATTTTATAGGTGGAATTTTATAATGAATTGCTTCTTCACGAATTCTAACATTTGTTCCGGTCGCAATAGCGATCGAAGATTTCATTGCACAAAGTTTCAAGTTATATAGGCGCTCAAAGTAGCTCGCAATTTAAAAGAAAAGTCACAGAAGTGGACAACTGCAGCACGTCATGTTTTTACGATTCGTGAGAATTTACGTATAAAATAATTTTACTTTGCTGGAAACATTCGAGGTGTATATCGTGCGCAGGTACACACGATAGACACGGGAAAGATCATGACGCAAACGCAACCCCTCGACGTCCGCCACATATGCAAAATGTTAAATAGACAGCTATTAAATAACAGTTCTTAGCGTGTGTAAGCTGGCTGCTACATAGGTACGCTAAATAACGCACGGTGGGTGTATTTGCGCGAAGGTAAGTGTACGCGTATGCTATATGCGCACACGAACTAGGGATTTTTTACCGTCGGGCAAATAGCGAAATGTATAAACGATGATAATATATTAACTGTTATTATGCATTACATGTGTGTACGCGTTCGGTTGATCTGCGTTTATAACTGCCCTGCAATTTAACAGTGACCGCACCACCACTGCTATGGTACGTCGTAATACGGCTTGGCGCAGGTACGAGCAACATATTTACGCGCTATAATTATGCTCTCGTTCTGCTGTTCTTTCTTTCTCGTGCGAACATTCAGCTGTGCAACGTAATTTTTTCGGAACGAACGTCAGAAGTGGCATTTTTGTCACGGCGTGAATTATTAATGACGCAATCATATCGGAAAATGGTAAGCCTCGTGAAAAATTGCCCGCGTATACGTGCGTATACACCACATGCGCATAGAGATGAATTATTATTGACTCAAATGTCCTGAATCGTGCTCTCAACATTGCAAAGCTTCAAGCGTTCATCCAAAGTGCAACTTTGCCAATTAACTTGAATTATCAACGCTCCGTGTGCATCGGCGAGCGCGACCTGCGTAGCCTCGGCTGCAGCCGCCTGATATCGTACAGAAAAGGAGTCACGAACGCCGCGCAGCGGAGAAGAGACGCGAGCAAAGTTCGGCCCCCCCCCCCCACTCGGCCGGTCGTCGTGTGGGTGGAGCGAGAACTGCGCTTACTTCGGCCTCCGCTTAATAATACGGGGCATGCCGCATGGGTGGGGTTGCGCACCGCCGACTGCACTCGCACTGCGCAAGCTGCGGCCTCGACCACTCGTGCAAAGGGAGTTGCGCCGCTACCTATACTGTTATGGTATATAGTGTCTCGTGCGTATAGCCGCCGCCGCCGCTGTACTGCCACCGCCGCCGGTTTCGGTAGCAGGGGGGTAGTTAGCTCTCCCTCGTGTTATAAAAAGTGGCTGCTCGTCCGACCGAGCCCAGTACCATCGGGCTCCGCGGTCCCGCGCGGATCCCATCCATCTAGTCACTTTGTATTACTAATATACTTTCCACGGGCTACTGAGTCACGGTCGAGCGGCGTCGAGCGACTTCGCCTGTTGCGATTCCCTCCGACTATCCGTGGAAGGGCTCGCTTTACCTTTACCGGCGATGTACGATCGTCGTCGTCGGTAAGCGGGACGGGTAGCGAGTCCGTAGTTCGATCGATTCTATCACGGATCCTGGATGGCGAGGATCGAGCGCGTCGCTCTACGACCGTGACGCGAGGGCCAGGCCCCGCTGCGTTGGTCGCGCACCCGGGCACCCTCGTGCCCCACTAGTCTGTGATCTACAGTATTATTAGCCAGTATTATGTATATTATATATAGTCCATAAGGCAGTGTAATTGTTAATTCGTCCATCGGTTCAAGGAGTCGTCTCGAGGCCGAGCAGTATTCGACGCTTCGCATTTAGTAGTCAAGGTGCGAAGAGACGAATCCTCGCTCGTCTTATTTTCGAGATTGTTTACCATCGAGTAGCAGACATCGTGCCTTCCACGTAAGTACACCTTTTTATTCTACAAAATGTGCGTTTCAATTAAAAGTGCCGCCATAAGTGTGATATTGTTATTGTATGCTTAGGTTGACTGAATCTGCATCCCGTTCAGTCTACATGCATGGCGCGCTGTTGACACCTTCAAGAGATTGACTTTTATATTTAAGAAGAAGCCAAGTAAAATACATAAATCAAGATTACTAAAATTGACTCGCTCTCTCACATCTTTGAGTCCAAGTATTGAATTTCGTCTACGATTGTTAGATCGGTTTACGTCAACCAGCGTAGACTTCATATACAAATTGTAGATCGGAATTTGATACGAAATTACTATTTTACGACTTGCGCAACGAAACACCAATAAAACAGTAGCAAATGTACGAATGTTACTTTAGTCGGTATCAGGTAACACGGATCAATGGTAGCCAAAAAATCGGCATCTCATCGTACACGAGCTTCGGTATCAGCTTCCGAGTCGACCACGAGACCAACGAAGCAAGGGACTATAAATTCTCTGAGCCCGGAAAACCGGAGATCGCTTTTTCTACTGCGCATCCATACCTAAGGTTCGCATTTTTCTGTTGAAGTTGAAGAATATTTTCAATTTCTTTCTGAAAGTCAGTAGTTCAAAACCTTCCTTTATTTACTATCCTAGTTCACGCGTTATGAAATTCATTATTTTTTTATATTTTTAATTAACTTTATTTTTGAATATTTTATTTTTGAATATTTTATTTCTGAATATTTTATTTTTGAATATTTTATTTTTGAATATTTTATTTTTGAATATTTTATTTCTGAATATTTTATTTTTGAATATTTTATTTTTGAATATTTTATTTCTGAATATTTTATTTTTGAATATTTTATTTTGTTGTATTTTTTAATTTTATTTTATATTGTATTGTTGATTTTTTGTGGTTTTTTATTAAAATAAATTTTATTTTTTTATATTTCTTTTAATTTTTTTTGTATGCAACCTGAAGTATTCACTATTAGTATTCAAATTTACGACTTAGGTAACTCAAGCATGAATGTTTTCAATAAATTTTATAAAATATTTTTCTTCGTTTAGTACTTTCACCTACACTCCTTAAGGACTATATATAATTGGAATTTCCAAGACAGTCAACTTCAATAAGGAAAATTAAATTCAATTTTTACTCACGAGGAATAATCAAAATCCAGAAATATTGCTGATAATTTTTAGTAACTTAGCTGATAACTTAGATTTGTATCTGGTGAGTTTTATACCAAAAATGATCTCATAATAGAACTTCTATTTGAATACAAAGATAACTTTATTTACGAAATTTCATGTCTTCGTCAGACGATATTATTGCGTAAATTTTATGCTATTTTATTTATTGAGCCTGAGTTGAGTACAACGATAATTTCTAGTCATGCATATTTTTTTAAGATATACATAATAAATAACGTCTAATATAACTGAATATGCACAGGTACAATTGTTTGAGTTCAATTCTGTATGCCCTTGAATTCTAAAAACATTTTGGATTTGCCTATATTTACTTATGTACCATATTTGTCACATAACTCAACTATTTTAACTTGTTTTTACTATCAATTGCAAAATTAAATTCAAAAATTGTATCACCCTTTTAAATAATCTGAAAATTATTCAAAAATAATATGCCCCTCTTTGTATCGTAGGTTTATTTTAACTTTAATTTTTCGATGCATTTTTTATTTGAATGCTCAAAAGCAGGCCACATATTGTATGCAATCAATTTAAATCATGTCTTCTGGTAATATTGAAAAACAATCGAGACGCCATATACTTATCATTCATCTATAACAGTAACAGAATAAAAAAATTTCGTTCTTTGAAAAAAGAATTATAATACATATGAAATATAAAAAAATAATTTCAAGTACTTGGGTCTTATAAGATTAATAGAATGCAAAATAATTATCACTCTAAGTTCATAGCATTAGCTGACACTTGCCGTGAATATTGCTGCCATACAGATTTAAAGCCAAATTTAAAATATACGTTTCATTTCATTTGAAACGTTCATATAATGTACAAAAGATTTCTACGATGATTACATTAAGTTAAATTTATTATATTTATTTAATTCACTAGTCAAGTTAATTCATATACTATTTAATGTTAGCCACTCAGTGTTATTTTAAGTTACTACGAATACAAAACATATCATTGTCGTATCTAGTCAGGGACGATTGAGCCAGTGAACCATGCATAGTCAGTAGACAAAAAATTAATTCAAAATTCGATATTTGTCGACTACGAATTTTTTTAAAGATACTCCAGCTGAAAGTAGATATTTTCCGTCCTGCAACTAAAGAAAATTGTTACTTTTAACTGGAGAATTCACCAAAAATCGCTCAAACACCTAGGCCATCACTAAAGAAAACCACAGTGCATGTGCTAATTACACGTACTCTATAGTTTTTTTCTTTTTTTCGTGGCCTAGAGCAGAAATATATTATATTTATATTTTTTATATTTATTTCTCATATTGATCGGTACTTTCTAGTCATAAACCAGTGATTTCTAGTCATATCTAGTCAATTATGTTTAGAAGTCCATCAAAAAAGCAGCTTAATCTAGTCAATACCACATGGTCAGAGAGTCATAGTAATAATTTTCTGTAATAGTTATTTTTAACTTTGGAGCTGAACTTTAATGATAATTATAACTACTCTAGGGGACCACTCAAAATTTGAGACAAGGTATTGCTTCTCAAAACTTTTGAATGACTGTTCACAATGTAAAAAAAACGTACCTATTTTCTTGCGATTGAAAAATAAGTTTATAAATATCTTGAAAGAATTATCAATAACCTAAATGGTTTGAATAATCTTTAATATTTGTTTCGAAGAAAAAAGTTAAAACAGCAAAAATACATCAGAAAATTCTCTAAATTACTAAAAAAAAACAATAATACGTCCTAAAAAAAGTTGACAAAATTCTACTTTATTTCGCAATGAATTCTATTTAAATTGTTAATTTTTTCTGAAAGTTTATCTTACATGATTCATTTAATTATTTGGTTTTTCAAAATTACCGAGAATCAAAGGTATTTAAAAAAATCAATAAATAAATGAATAAGTACAACTTTCCATGTGTAAGGTCATCTAAAACATTTTTGAAGCTCCATCTAGGTAATGAATAATTAGTATATTATTATTTATTATAATCATTACCATTAATTATTAAATAAGATGTGTTTGACAATATCTAATTAAGTTTAAGTAACTTTTTTTAATATTATAAAAATAGTCATTTGAATAGTAAAAGTTCAATAAAGTCATTTCAATCGTATATAGAAAAATAAAGTTAGGAAGAAATGAAGATAAATAAGTTAGAGTGTACTCTAGTCATTGAAGCTCATGGATAATTGTGTTTGAAAAGTTCGTTCATAAAAATATTTATTTAAAAAAATGCTTTTAAAAAATTCTATTGTACATAAGATAAACATAATCTTTCAAATTTTGAACTGCTTAGTAAAACAAATGATCTCGATCCATGAGACCTTAGTTATTAAGTTAAATTAGTATGTTAAAGTACGAATAGTGTTAAATATTTTTTCATTCCCTTTTTCATTTAAGTTGTTGGGGATATAGTTGAGAAAATTAAATATTCCTACGACTCAATTGAATGCTTTATATACATTAAATTTGTGAAAAATATTATGTGAACAAAATAATTTTACAACCATTTTATTTGTAATAAACAATTAATATTTTGTGTGCTCTTATATCGTGAATTATATAAAATAAATTGTAATCGTGTGTGTGTGTGTGTGTGTAATATAAAAAATTACTGATTGAAACGTCTTGTTCATTAAAAATGTAAATCTACAAACAAGTATGAATATTTTTTTGAATATTATTGTAAATAAAATGAATGATCTCAGCAAAATACCATCTTGTTTGAATTGAAATAATTAACCTTTCAACAAAATAATATTTTAACTAAGATTTTGCATTGTTTTTTATTCTAAAGAACAGGAATTAGATAATAAAACGGTAAATAAGTACTTTCAAATCCCTAATGCTTTGATTCAGTATTGTTGGTAATATTTTTTGTTATCGATCATTTCAAAATATTTTTACCAGTAATTTAAAGTCATTTTCTATAATATGAAAAGAAATGAAATAATGATATTTGAAAACTAACAATATTATTATTTTCTTGTTGCAACAAGATCAGGTTTTTTCATCTCTTACAAAATAGTACCTTTAACGACATCTATCGTATCTAATTTAATTTAGAGTATACTGCAGTCGATAAAGAGAGTCAACTTTAAATCATGTAAAATGAGCGCAAAGGTCTAAAAAAGATTATAATGTTTTTACTAAAAAACATTATTAATAAGACAGAACTTAAACTTTTTAAAAATCAAATAATTTGTACAACTCATTAAACATTTGGCCTTTGTGAACTCATTCATTAAGGGGGGAAAGGTACCTTAAATCTACATTTATGAAAAATTTATTAAAAATGAAGAAAAAAATTTTTTTTTGAATATACAGAGAAAACTCTGTTTTTTTCACTTTTTTTCTAAAGTTTTTTACGCTGGAAAATGAAAATTGAGGTCCCAGTCACCATAGAACCCTCCTCGATAAAGCAAGCCCACAGTCCTGACAGGTACCCCTGTGTCGTAGGTTCCAGTTAGAACCGATGGTTCAATCATGGCCATTGGGGTCTCATTTTGATCATTAGATGTGTGGTTACAAACGCAA